>LTAE01003230.1:2003-40492 GCA_001647135.1 Pontederia paniculata
TTTAATACACCAATTCACCCCCCCCCCTCTCTTGATGCCATCTAGATCCTACACGTGGCTCATTTTACAATCAATTCTTAATAAGATCATATACTAGATAATATATAAGTGATTTGGTTGGACTTATCTCCTTAACATGTTAACAATGCTTTTGTGTTCATTTCGATAAACATTATGGAGCTCATAATGAAATACACAATACAAAGATCTCATATTCTTTCAATTCGAGTTGTCATGATAAACAGTAAAAAAATATCAGCGAAGGTACCAACTACGAAAAACATATGATAATCAAGTGTGGAGGATAATATATTATCTTCTTTGCTACATGGAGGGGTGCTCTCCAAGTAATGGGAGCAAAGTGGTGTAGTTGCAGCTAGGTCATCGACTACTGATGATAAAACAATCGATAAACACTAGCTCCCAACGGTACACATGACATCTATAATTAATAGTCTTATTATCCTTACATGAATATCTAATATATATGCCCTTAACGAATCACAATAGTATAATGTGTTAGATGACTCCGACGAATTTCAGTGAAAATAGAGGTGTTTAGAGTAAAAAGGTGAAGGTCATGATTGTGACAGTAAATTCAAAGTGGTGATGTCGATTGTCACGGTCGTGACCTTAGTGTCACGTCCATGATCGAAGGTCTTCGGGCCGTGATAGGGGCATCACGACCGTGATTGAACACACGCCTCTTGGTCACGGGCCATGACATGGGTGTCACGATCGTGACCGAACACGGCTTGGTTTTAATAGGTCGATCACGGGTTGACATAGGTGTCACGATCGTGATTGAACATGGTCTATGTCATGATCTGCTTGTCGTGGGTCATGATGTCAATGTCATGATCGCGACTAATTCATGCCCTCTCGATCACGAGTCGTGACTAAGGTGTCACGACAGTGACCGAAGAGGATTTTATACATTTTTTGATGGTCACGGGCATGACTTTAGAGTCACGATCGTGACCGAACACTTTGGTCTGTGAAATGGTACTATTTGAAGGCAAGTTTCATATCTAAACATAGCAACATCCATCTTACTCTTAATACTAATGGTTTTACCAGTTTAGATACATGAAATATGAACTCCCTATCTAACTTATCATCCGATAGATTCAAGTAGCCATTCCAACCTATCTCACAACTCGACACTTTATCAATCTGAAATTCATAACTCCATTTATACAAATTCAAAACATATGAAACCAACAACATTTGAAGCTACAATCAAACATCTATCTACACCTTAAATACAAATTTTATAAATGAGTTTCTTTTTCTTTTCAATTTATTATGTAATTCACAAAATATTATTCAGGACGGATTGGCAGTATCTTGATATTTTGATCATAACTTTTATAATATAACTTAGATTGATATGAAATATTTTTTTGTGTAAACTAGACTTCAAGATTTACGTTTGATAATACACAAATTTTGGACAACCATAGCCTAGTCAAAATGTCCTTAAAAAAGAGATCACAAAATCTTATGTTGTTATCATTGAATGAATCATAAACATCCCTACGAATACATAAATCTATATTTCTTAATAATACCAATTATCATAATCCATTAAATAAGAGGGTTGATGGTATCAAATTCTTCGATAAATTAAGAGAAGCCAATATAAAAGATCAAAGGAACACTAATACAATTATTCAATAGATCCAGAAGAACTATCCACATAGATAGGAAGGCGAAGTCATAACGCATGATTACTATCTATGGACATTAATGCATAAAATCTAAAGGACAAGTCTATTTATTTAAAATTTTAGATTTACAAGTGACCCGTCAAGATACACACCTATTAACCAATAAGTTTGTTGTCCCGTTCGTCTCATTTTGTTCCTGCATTCGCCCACAAAGATCCTTCTCCTAAATATCGCTTCTCCGTCCTTCATCTGTTTTCACCTCCTTGGCCGGGGTAGAGGATCATTGCCAATAAGAAAGAATGATTCATTTTTCCTTCAAATGAGAGAAACAAGAGAAAAGAAAAGAAAAACTAGGCCTACTAAGAGGAGAAGATTATGTGGAGGAGAAATAATAAAAAACAATAATTTGGGATATTCAATCCTAATTCTCGATTTGGATTGAAAATCACTAAAAAGTTCCATGGTATGATAAACATAATATTATATTTTAAGTAGCTAAAAGATATAGGGCTTGTTTGGTTGCATATAAATGCAACTACATGTAAATGCAATTGCTGTAATTGCAAAATTTTTGTTTGGTTTGATGTAAATGTGACTACTACAAGTAGTTGCATTATTGCATCGATATTTGTGCTAGAAAACTAATTACATGTAAAGTCAATTACATTAGAAAATAAAATATTAAAAAATAAAATAAAATATTAAAAAATAAAAATAAAATAAGAAAAAATTAATAACTTTTATTTATATTTTAATTAATTAATTATTTATTAATATATGATAATATTTTATTTTTAATTAAATATTTATATAAAATTTTTTTTCAACCAAACAACGTAATTCATTTTCCAGAATCACATTTACATCTATCCAAACACAGGAAAAGTAACTATTGTAAATACAAATCATTTCAGAATTTCCAACTACAACCATTTACATTCCGAAATTACAATTACGTCAAACCAAACAAGCCCATAATGTGTACCCGTTTCATATGTGAGCTAATTCTTTTTTCATGCATCTTATTTGTTTTTTTCTAAGAATATCCAATTTGACTAATCTATCTAACAATAAATTTGATTAATCTACCGATAACACTGTAATACTCCAGCTTAGTCGAGAGATCTTATAGAAAAGAAAGTTACTAAGTATTTTCAATAAATAAACTCTTTAATAATTCAAATCATAATGACCGATCAAAATTTTATAAATTATTTTAAAATTTTAAATTTGATCTTAAAATCGAGTTCTGACAATATGAATAATCACTAAAGATTTTACTGTGAAAGTGCTAAGTAGACCCTTCTAATATGCATCAATCAAAAAAAACATTCGAACCGTGATAGATGAAGCCTCACTATATGTACCAAGAAAGAAGCAGCATTATCTTGTTTCAGGATAAACAATTGCAAATTGAGTACTTCTAAGATAGAAAATCAAGATATGACAGGAAGTTAGAACATTACACATTTGAAACAAGGAAATTCCTACTTATCAAAACTTCTATTAAGGAAACATAATGTAGACAAATGTGGCTTCACTCAGTCTTCCTCTTCGCCCTCATTCTCAGCAATGTTGAAGTACCGGAGCTCGTAAATATTGCGATCTTTGTTTGCAGCAATAACCCGGAGCCAGTCTCTCACATTATGCTTTTTCAAGTACTTCTTTGTCAAATACTTCAAGTACCTTAAACCAGTAACACAGGCTAAGTTTAGATCCCAATTATCTGACTAACAGAAGAATAGGAAATATTTATAGTTGCCAGAGATAATTCACAAACAGAGCAATTCCATATAAAAAGTTCATACTTCATTGAAAAAGTCAATACTTTTCATACACTCAAAGTTCGATATTTACTATCTTCTAATATTCAGGCTTCAACAAGATTTTAACAGCAAGTACACAGTATCAAAACAAGGAAACAGTTGAGCCTACTAAAATAATCTATACAAAAGAAGATGGTAATGTGCAAGTGTGTAACAAAAAGATCACTTCGACTAGTTTTTTTTTTCATCCTGTTACAAACATTGAATAAAAAATATTTTATGTTAGCAAATCACCACGCAAAGACAAGTAAAAGTTCATCTTTTGAGAACTATCCAAGCCAACATTTTACTGCCAAGACATATGGCGAGAGATTGAGTGGCATGGTAAGTGTAATCTTGTAAACATTTGTATTCCATCCTTTCACTAATAAATATGGATGGTTGAAAAGTTTGGCAACCATCATTTTCACTCTCGAAAAAGAAAATACTGCCCAGGCAGCAGACATGTTCAAAGAACTTTTCAACCCCAAATCCTTTCAAGTAGTTCACTCATTATTGTGCAGCTTAAGAGGTCCAAATGACAGCACACAAGGAAAAACAAAATATAGGAATAATGCCATGCAACATCTAATTACCTATGGGCTTTCATCCCTCCCTGACACATGAGGACAATTTCATATTCTATAAGTCATGAAAGCAAGTTTGTTGAAGGAAAAGAATATCAATAGTAACATCCTAATTTTAATAATCATCAGGGTGAAAGTTGATCAATAACTAAAGATCACTACAGACAACTAGCCTAGAAACAACATTATACCAGTTCCACAACCAACAGTGGTAAACCCTGTAATTTCAATATCCTTCCACATTCCACAGAAAAAAAGATGTGGTGGGGTGTCATGTTCCTGTTTTCTCAAACACTCCGGTGGATCAGGGAACATATTTTTTTTTTGAGATAAATTTACAGCATATCCTACAAACCTTCATCCCTACTTGTTTTTCTATTCAATCACAATAAAAGTTATAACTTCAACACCAAAAAGACGCATCACTCGCAAGATAATCCACATATGGTCTTTAAAACTTCATAACAGCACAATGATCAGAAAATTCAAGGTTTGGTTGATTCAAAATTCTAGAAATCATGACCAAGTAAATAAATTTCCTAATCCCCTTTAGGAAACATAGCTTCTGAACACCTTAAAGCCCTTAAAAATTTACTATGTAAGCTAAAAGTATTTCCCAGTTCAATGGCAACGCAAACAAAAACCGGGAACTGTAGAATTAGAAGAAACTATATACTTCACAACATCATTCATGTAAACGAAGCACTCACTGATTTAACACTAATTCCAGAGTAAGAGAGCAACGAAATGGCAGATCTAAAGAATCAGTTGCAGAAGAATGTGAAGGACACCATACCTCTTGGAGAAGGGTCCCTCGGAGGTGACCGTGATCTTGTTTTTGTCCCGAGAAACCGTGACAGAATCTCCGAGGGCTCCGGCCTTGCCGCCGGCGACCTTGATCCGCTCCTGGAGGAACTTCTCAAGCGAGGCGATGTCCATGATCTTGTCCTCCACCGGCTTCGAGCAGTCGATCACGAAGGTCGTCGATGCCTTCTTCTTCCCTCCCTTCGTCGCTGAAGCAGCGCCGCCCGCTCCTCCGCCACGAGCCATCGTCGCCTGCGCCGCCGCCGCCGCCGCCGCCTATTCTAGGGTTAGACAAGAGTCGAGGGTTCCGGAGAGGCGCGAGATGGAAACGAGGGTATTTAAAGGGGACGGCTAAGTGTGCTTATCATATCTCGCGCTAAAAAAAAAGAAGGAGAAATAAAAATGGCAAATTCCAGTATTTTATTTATTTATTTAGCTTCGGATATATTATCGACTATCTTATTTTAATTTTTTATTCAAAGTGGAGTTAATTTAATTTCTCTAGAAAATTAAATATATATGTATTTCTGTTTCTACAAACATTTTTTTAAAAAAATCTCTTTCCAAGTTTTTTTTATTATCTATTTTATAATTTTTATTTCATCCCTTCGTCCTTTTAATACTCATACTAATAATAGTAATAATAATATAACATTAAATATACATTTATTCCTTTTTCCATTGACCTATACAATCTCTCTGTCTAGATATAATCTGGTGTAAGACCCTTTTTAAAAAAATTCTCTTTCAAGATTTTTATTTATCCTTTTTATATTTTATATTTTTAACTTTCATTCCTTCATCCCTTCTAATATAATATTATGAAATCCCCCATTTATTCATTTTTATCATTACTCTTTTAACCTCTCTCTCTCTCTCTCTCTCTCTCTCTCCCTCCCTCTATATATATATATATATATATAAAATATCTTTTTGTACATTTTTTTTATCATTTTCAAGAAGAGACGAATTGTTGATATAGACCGATACAAATCATTCCTTTTTTTAACGGTGGCACTTAGAACCTCGAAGCTTGGTGAAGGTTTCACAAAGAAAGTCCAGCAAATGCGGTATATATATTGTGAAGATCATGGGCATCATGGTAGGTAGATCAATTGATCATACACTCATGACCAAGTATTTATTCATGAACAAAAGGTACCGTGATTGTGACTTTGTTTACTTATGGATACAAGGAAAAACATAATGGAGGGGATATCAGTGTTTAATTCACAATCGAGTGGGATGAAAAATATTCTAATGGCAAATTACAAATAGATATATTATCATATGGAGAATAATGCACACATTTGAACAATCAAATAGGACCATGAATGAAGCCTAAATGTGTGTTGCATTCTCATTAATGATGGTTTAAGATGGGGGGCTCCACTCATATATTGCAATATTTGTCATTGATTCTAAAAGCATGAACCAAAAGCATGAGATGTTACTAGCATTGACAACAATAGTCACCATAACTGCTTGAAGAGAGTGATGACATTTCTTTTCTGTTGTTTCACATGAAATCATAAGAGCTTTGTTTGAGTCCTAAAGGCCCCTTTTTGATTGGGGAATAAGACCAGGATTAAATTCTTATTCCCCAACACAATCCCTACTTTGTGTATTCTAAGAGTCCATTCCTGCTGGATTAGGTTTGAAGGCTACATGATGGATTGAAAATATTTTATCCATCTACAATAAATTGGGACCCAGACGAGCCAAAATGTGCAAGGAAATAAACAAATTATGCCATCCCACTGAGTACTTGGACTACTTGATCTTCCTATTGATATAATTGAGTAGGCTCTTAGCTGAGCCAGAAGACTTCTAATGCATAAACTTAAAATTAATCAGTTTCTCGAGAAAAAAAATTGTAGAACAATCAGTCTATTGAGTTTAATATTAATGATTGTTGCATTTGGAAGCTTAAAATCAAAACTGTTTCCCACCACTACCTCAAGATAATTGAATCATGTTTGCCTCATCTAGTGAAATCATGGGATGTTGATCTAACATGCACTGAGGCTACAATTTGAAAGAAAAAGAGGTCCATGGAGGATGGCTAATAATTACTAAATGGGGTCATGACAAGTGAACGGGTGTCTGTGTTCTTGTAACCAAGGAATAACATTTAACACATCTGTATTCGTATGAAGAAATGAGAATGTCCAGGAACACAGGCATCACCATATGCTCCCCTGTGATCTTACAGAACCTCTGCACTGCATGAACTCGCCAAGGGAAACAGTCTGAACATGCCTTGAGCAATTGGACTTGGAGGTGTTACCAACAAAATTTATGCTGTTCTGAGGTATGCATGCAATACCTGTGTCAGCTCGTTCAAATCAACTTGGTTGGGAGAGCATTCATGGTCCTCAACTCCCAAAGATGCTCAACGGCAATATAATAACTCTCACTTAAAAGTACTTGCACCCTGATACATTGGAGTGGAAAGGAAAATATTGAGACCATCTTGCTACTTAGTTGACAACCAGAACAAGCAAATCCTTACATTAATCTGAGATTGATTTCATACCTGCAACTAATAAACAATAGAATCTTGAATTTCGAAGGGACACTATCTTGCAAATGGAATTATTTCTTCATTCTTCTCTTTTCTTTTTATGTCCCGCATGAGACTTGTGTTTATGACCAGACCTACTTGCTGCTTCTGATTCTGCATGTTCCTTCAGCTTCTCCAGCGCTGAGAAATAAAAATAAAGGAGAAGCAGATGGTTATTTCATTAAATATAAGCAAATTTGATCTATGTAGAATTGCCATTGATATACCTGAAGAATATGATGAGCGGAGGCTTTTCAACGATTCAGCAGGCAAAGAGTGAAGGGTACATGAACTATTATCAGCTTTGTTAAGCATCTTATTAAAACGTTCAACCTGTGAAGCCGAACAAGTGATCAAGCAAACAAGCATGTATGCAGCAACTGTTTTTACTAGCAAGGTAAGCAATAACTGGAGCAGGAGTGATGCATGATGCCAATAAAAATAGTTTAAAAAGAGCAAAGGAAACATTAAAAATCAAAGGTTGCAGTACAAGCAAGATGGCTTTCCTCTACATATTCACTTCTGTTTTTTTATATTCAAAGTTCAACAGAATGAGCTTTTTGACAGGGAAAAAAAAGTTCAACAGAGAATTGAAATCCACCCAATAAGATGACTTTGCTAAAATGTTAATAGTTGCTTTAATCATATGTATGGGGTAGGTATAGCTTTTAAGAAATATAATTTTAAATAGTATTCTTGATTCCTTTCAAAATGAGATCTTACAAGTCCAGGAAACAGTGCAATGTTTTATTCCTTACACTTTCAGCTAAAAGCAAGCAATATAAATATTCCCTCTACAGTTATTCTTATATGTATAAAACTATCCAAGTCATATGATGGCCACAATAATCTAAATGAATTTAAAAAAAATGTGTTAGATTATCTGACGAAAGACAACTCCATGTTCCACTGTTATCTAAGAAGTATTGTAAACATCAATATATTGTGGGATCTTGAATAAGAAGCAGCTATAACAAATTACCTCATTTCTTCCCAATAAAGTAAAGCATCGCCCAGCCTGACCTGCTCTAGCAGTCCGACCTGCTCGGTGGACATAGGTCTTGATAAAAGAAGGCACATCATAATTGATCACATTCCTTATTCCTTCAACATCAATTCCTCGGGTCATTGCATCCGTTGCAATAAGAACTTGTATGTCACCTTTCCTGAAGGCCTTCAATGTTTTGCTGCAAATTATACACAGATGATATATCAAAAAGTTAATCAACAGATAAGAGAGAAACACTAAATTCATGTTTAGAAGCTAATGCAAGAAAATTCATTCTATGAGAGTGTATTATCACATGGAAAAAATGAAGGTGCTATCTACTTAAGTAAGTAACATTATGTTGCCTATCTCCTCAATCATAGAATGTTAGATTTACGGTGGATGATAAATTTTCTCTCTTCTAAATCTTTTTTGTATACATCGTAGATTTAACATCCTATGATAAAGAAGATAGGTAACATGGTGTTACCTACTTAAGTAGGTAGCACCTTCATTAAACCCTTATCACATTGTTCATACACGAAAGCATAATAAAGAAATCACACAACTGAATTATATCATTCTCAGTATAGATATCAGGCGTAAGTCTCAAAACCAGGAGCATCTATTGAATATTTAAATGGAGGGAAAATGGTAACCATCACTGACTATAGGCATATATTTTTTTTTATAAGTCAAGGATGGTTACCCTGTGTAACCATCCATGGATATATTATTGATTAAAGGTGCATATATTAACACTAATATTGTGGAAGATCCCAGGTACTAAAGTCAGTTTAAGATTATTTTTCTTATTTCATTCAAGGATCAACATACAAATCTCATTATACATAAACCACGAACTACAAAAGAACATGTTCAGATTTCATGATACATTTTTGACATGTTATGCATTTGTAACAAATATAGATGTGTTTTGCAACATGATATTTAGTATACCAAGTGTAATGTTCCCACTAGTTTGTTCACAAACAAAAACTGCCACTAGCCATTGCACATGAACAGGATTACCAAAGGCCTTAATCATGGATATTTCAAATCCAAACTTCAGAAAGTGTGCAACACAAAATTTTCCACATGACATAGGGATTCAACATGTTGGAGTCAAAAGTCTTATAAATAGCTGGTGGGAATGAGAACATACAAAGAAAATATTCCAAAATAAAGAGACTGAAAAGGTTGGCTGGGATGAAGTGAGTATATTTAATTTAACAAATATCGATGAAGATTTTTCTGCTTTCTTCTGATAGAATCTAATCACATTCTTCCCCTAACATATTCAATAAGGAATCGTATATGCGCAATTAATATCAGTACATACCTTCGCACATTTTGATGCCGCATTCGAGAATATTTACTGAATTTAAAAGGCAAGTCGCCAAAGAACTCCAATAAAGCACATAGTTTATGAGTGGACTCTACAGATGACGTAAAAACAAGTGACTTCTCCTCCTTCAAACTTTGTAAAAGTGCAAGAAGATATAGTGGCTTTAGCTCTGATTTGCAAACCTGTATGAACATCAAACATAAGTATGGAACCAGGATAGGGTGCTCAACTATCATGTTATCCCATCTCTCAAAAGAACTATAATGACATACTCCGCTGCATTCAAATTATTTGCTTTCGGTCTGAGATTGTATGGCTTCATTTCAGTAAATAGTCATTAACAGACGCATAAGATGACACCTCAATGATAAAAATAAGGGTAAGAGAACACAGTTCAATAAATCAAATTTTGATTCTATAATCATAGATTGGTCTTGCTTAAAGAGTAGATAGACTCCAATGCAAAATATTAATTACACTCACCAGCTCAAATGACTCCAATTTCTCAGGTAGCCTATAGCGCTTATTACCACTCGCCAACAATAATGGGTGATGTAAATCAAGCTGGGAAAGTTTGCTTGGATCTTGACTCAATGTAGCTGACAGAATCATCTTCACAAGCCTCGGGTAACTTTTACCTTTCATTCCCCTTTCGACACCACTACAATTCAAAATATAGTAGTAAAAATACTCATCATTCTTGCAATTAAAAAATGCAATTGATACTACTTATGCAATAAAGACAAAATAAAGTCTTGAGTTGTGGTGCAATGGCACAAAACTTCCCTGTTGACCAAAATGTTTCGATTTCACCTTCTTATTGCAGGATTATTTTTGTGTCCTTTATTTATTGTCAGACAGTCGTGCCCTTTAATGTTCATTTTTTTCATATAATAGGCCCATAGACTTCTTTAAAAGCGAGAAAAGGACAAATTAAGGGGACTTCGATAAAAAAAATCCAAAGACCAGTTTGAATAGGTAGAATGGCCAGCATTATGACCTATCATAAATTAAAACAAGTCCTCTAGCTTTGTACTTACAGTCTTCTAACAGTGTTCAATGGACCAAAAGGTCTAAAATTATTGCCAGCATTTCCACGAGATATTGGATCTTTTGGAAGAGTAAGCTGGATGACAGTAGGCAACCAGGACTGATATGCTTCCCTTAATAACCGATCCGTTTCATCAACTACCTGATATTATTAGAAAACCATCTACATTATTCTGAAGAGAAACAGATAGAAATTACATAAATAATAAGAAATAATATAATATCAACCCTAAGAAACAAACAAGGACTTCCAACATATAGCCACTACAAGGAACAGATATCAAGATTTTTTTCAGGGAATATGACAATAGGAATCATTGGAAAAAAAAGGTAGAACCAGTTATCAAATGTAAGATCATGCAAGGAATTTATAGATAAAAGTAATTCTTAAACATTAGTTCAGTTACCAAGTAGCAAAGATGATCAAGAGTAAAACCCTTTGTCATGTTGATATGGTCCATCAGCCTTCCTGGTGTCGCAATCAATATGTCAACTGCAGTTTGTAGCTCCATTTGTATTTCATCTGAATCATAAGACGCATACATATCTAGATTGGGTCTCTTAATGAGTTCTGAAACTTCATCTGCAATTGATGACTGCCCAACAGCTAAACCGACGCGCAAACCCACCGAAGGAGCAATAGCAGCAAAAACATCTTTTACCTGAACAAGACGATAATGAAGAAAGCCGAATGGCGAAGGAAACTTGTAACACGGAACTGATGGGAAAATCGAAAGGAAGAATTGACTGAAATATTATTACCAGGCATAGTTTAGAAATTGTAAAATGACAACTAATAAATAAATGGGGTAAACAAAAAAAACTTATAGGCAAGTCTGTAGATGAGGAAAACATCAGATCAAAGAAGGCAAATTTCCATTAGCATTACTCATAGTAAAATCATTGGTTTGTGTGGATTGTTGGATTTTAAAATATTTTAGCCAAAGACAAATAATATCATGGAGAATTGAGCACTTCAAACATAAATTGTAGTGCAGAGTCTCCTTTTCATTTTTTTTCTTTTGAAAAGGCACTTCAAACTTAAATAAAAGTGGCAAAATCTTATGTCATGGGAAGTCACTTAATAACCTTAGGCACCATCCATTATATCTAGCAAAGACAAAGGTTTGGGCATATTGATTCTAGAAGGTTACTACTAGCATATCATATCACACTGCTTCGATATAGTAGACCCTCTATAATACAAATATCAAACCTTTATCTTTTTATGAAACATGTCTGTTTTCTAGTATATAAAATGTATTCATACATAAAAGTGTTGCCAACGGAACAAAGGAGTTGTGCCCACTGGAGTAACAAAATTCTAATATAAAAAGAGGCATGCAGTGTAAGAACTATGGAAATGAAGTGAAAAGTACCCATATTTAGCTGCTAGCCATTAGTTAGAAAAGTGAACCATAGATGACAACAGTCTTTTCATGGATACTTATTAGTCTTGGATAGCAAAAAGATCTTTGTTCTAAGTTGTAAATTCCTTAAAAAGCTTTGCTGTAAGCTGGTTTTATCAAACACGGCTATATTATATCATGGAACTATGGCTATATTCCCACTTCCCGTTGGAGAGTTGACGCAAACGTCTCGTTCAAAAGCACCAGGCCCAATTGTTTCTCTCCAGACTGCCACTTGAACAGAAAAGAGTGAATGGATACCCATCCTTCTCAATGACCACCAACCTAGGAGTGGAAAATGAGAAAATATCAGTTGCAAATAACTAACAAGAAATTTACTAGTTTAACCTACTTTTGATTAGTAACTACAAGATATGTTTGAGCATTCCCTAAAGCTTTAAACAAACTTAGGATATCTAAAGGCATCCAGTCATGATGGATAACATGCTAATATCACACTGCATTTCCATCACACAAAAAAGATACAATTTCCTTAAACAGTAATACTTCTTTCAACCATTTCCATGACCTAGTGCAGGCAAATAATCCTAATTAACAGAAAACTGACATTTTTCTCTTCCTTGATTTCTATTGAGTTAGATATTCATGTGATGAGTAATACAAATCAAATGCCAGTTAAGCTCACAATTTGATGAGCTCTCAGAATAAAGAATAAAATGATAGGGAAAATAAAGGTGTTAAAGAATATAATATTAAATTTTAAACAATTTATTTTTTTAGAGGACTTATATACAATTTATAGCACAATCACAGTATCATTCTTTGATAAAGTAGCCAAGATATGATATATCTGACATGTCAATAAAAAGAGGCCATTGAAGATTTTTTTTCAAAAGAAGAAACCACAGGATATTAATAGAGTATTACCTTCATGATACTGTCAATAGCTCACATATATAATAGGTCAAAAAGATAATGAATTGACTCACATCTAAGAGAAAATACCTCCACAAAAAACATCTTCCACACATCTATAGATGACCTAATTAATGCTAAGACCCTATACTTGTAACTGATTTAACTGATAGTTTTCTCTCTTGTCTTCATAAACTCAGTATCCACTCGCCCCACACAGTTCAAATGACAAATTGTAAGCATTTTTGGTAATTTTTTTAACATGACATAGTAATACCTCATAAAAGAGATCAAACTTCGTAATCAAACAACACAAAATATAACATAAAATTGACAAATAGGTTTTCCTAAAACATCATTAATGAAAAAATTGACAAATAAATAAGGATATCTCTTTTTAGAGGAATAAGGATATCTTTTAAGGAAATAATTAAGCATAAGTTCATCTAACATAGCCAAAAAAAATGTAAGGGGAAATCGAGAAAGAAACCTGGGATCGAGATGTGCAACAGCATCCAGAGGACGATCCTCAAATAGGTCAATGTCAACAGGGTCCCTCATCCATGGAAGGTGGGGAACCCCCTTGAGGATTCATGTCCCTCCATCTCCTCCTCAAATTGGTTGCAATAGTGCTTCTAAAAAATATTGTCAGAACCCAACCGGATACTGAATAAGAAAGTCTCCTAGTTCAAGTCCATTCAGTCAAATTGATCGAACTGTATGACAAAAAATAATAAATATATAAATATATGTTGAACAAAAACTTTTTTATTACAAAAAATGTCAAATCCTACACAACAAACTAAAAAGCCTAGTAAATTTTAAACTGAANCAAAAAATAATAAATATATAAATATATGTTGAACAAAAACTTTTTTATTACAAAAAATGTCAAATCCTACACAACAAACTAAAAAGCCTAGTAAATTTTAAACTGAAGGTCGTTTTATTTAAATATTAAAATTAATGAAATATCAATATATCCTCATTACTTTACACTTTGTGTAGGTTTAACTTAAGTAAATTTCACCTATACATGATTTATATTTAATATCATATACCTACTTATGCATCAAGTTAAACATCGTGGTTCTTTGGTTAGTCCTTTATAATTTGACCCACTCATGTTAGCCACTGTATACATATTATGTGATCCAAATTATAATATAACTTTATTCTTCATTGTGATTTGAATAATCTGGTTGTTAACTTACATGCTCTCCACATCATTCCTTCACTAAGGTACTAAATTTCAATGTTGTCAACATCGCATGTAAAAGCATACGATTTTACGAGTTCACAGACGGATTTCGTGTTCAATTCCATCTTGGATCGTTTTCGGCCAGCATGTTGTAGGGTCGCGTGCTGGCCCCTAAGAATGATGGAGACGTGTGCACGTCTCCAATGTACCAATTTCTTTTTACCTGGATTAGGTTGTCATTTTGACAAGTCCTAACCTCTTCTCCCTTTTGATTTCCTGCTTCGAGACGTGCCTGCCGCCGCCGTTGCCCTGACCTGCTGCCGCCGCCGCCACCGCTGCCTTCACCTGCTGTTGTCGCCATTGTTGATCTGCTTCCGCTGCCTTGACCTGCTTCCCCGCCTGCCGCGTTGCTCTTGCTGGTGTTTTAACATGATGTGGTGACCTGCTTC
The DNA here is from genome assembly GCA_001647135.1 of Pontederia paniculata. Lineage (NCBI taxonomy): Eukaryota > Viridiplantae > Streptophyta > Magnoliopsida > Commelinales > Pontederiaceae > Pontederia > Pontederia paniculata. The sequence goes on from LTAE01003230.1 coordinate 16,760, forward strand.
CGCTGCGCTGCTCTCGCGATCAAGGTTTCTCTCCCTCTCACTCTCTCTCTCTCTCTACGTCTCTCTTTCTCCCTCCTCTCTCTCTCTGGGAGGAGTGTCAAGAATAGAGCAATCCGGAAGAATTCTGCATAGACGTCATTAGAGATCACATAAGCTCTAGAACATGTAACAAGAACAAAATGCCAAGAGCGATTTGGGGGAAAAACTTGAACTAAAATTTTATTATGGAAAAGTATCTCTAACTAATTTCACTTATCTTCCTTTTATATTGTACATATAAACAATATCTTAGAACGGGCGTCCATTGATCGTGAAATCAATAGGTGTCTATTGTTGTAGCGATCAATGGAGGACGTCCAGTAGTCGAGCGCACAGTCGTCCATTGATAGAGCGAATATCCGATGGTCGAGGCACGGTCGTCCATTGATAGAGCGGACTTTCGGTGATCAACCGCGCGGGCGTCCATTGATCGAGTGATCAATGGACCGGGCGATTGTTGGTCGAGCACCGCTAATGTACAGTAAAAATAGAAAACTGTAACATCTATTACAATTACATATTACAACATCCATCTTGTAACACTCCCCCTCAAGTTAGGCTTTATGTACATTTATTAAGTCTAACTTGATAAGTAAATGCTGATGTTGTTTTGCTCCTAATCCCTTCGTGAAGATGTCTGTCATCTGCTCTATAGTTGCAACATACTTTGTTTGAATGAAACTTGTATTTATTTGTTCTCTTACGAAGTGGCAATCCACTTCAATATGTTTGGTTCTTTCATGATAGATAGGATTTGCTGCAATATGCATTGCTGCTTTGTTATCACAGTTAATCTGAATTGGTTTTAATAGTTGCACTCCAAGTTCAGCAAAAATCCTATCTAACCAAATAACTTCAGACAATGCTGCAGTCATACTTCTATATTCAGATTCATCTGAAGATTTAGAAATAGTTTCTTGCTTCTTGGACTTCCAAGAGATCAAAGCTCCTCCGACTTTGACAAAAAAACCTGTCACAGACCTTCTAGTCAACATGCAACCAACACAATCTGCATCACAATATACTTCCATTTTCTTACTTTGTACAACTTCAAAAAATAATCTTTTTTTCTGGTTCATTCTTCAAGTACTTTATTATTCTTTTGGCTGCATATAAATGTGATTGTTTCGGCTTCTGCATAAACTGGCTAAGATGTTGAACATCAAAAGAAATATATGGTCGTGTTATTGTTAAGTATATAAGTCTATCAATTAGTCGTTGATAAGGACATGGATCATCCAATACTTTATCTGTGCTATTCTTCATAAATATCCTATCAAACTCTGCAGAAGTTAACTTCAAATTCTGCTCCAAAGGAACATTTGTAACTCTAGCACCACTTGTACCAGATTCTTCAATCAAGCTTAAGGCATACTTTCGTTGAGTAAGAACTATACCTTTCTCTGATGCAGAACCTCCAAACCAAGAAAATATTTCAATTCTCCAAGACTTTTGATTTTGAAACTACTCTGTAAAACATGTTTCACTTCCTCAATGAGCTGAACACTATTCCCAGTAAGTAAGATGTCATCCACGTATACCAAGAAGACAACAATCTGATCATTAACCTTCTTTGTAAACATAGAATAGTCTAGCTTGCTTTGACAATAACCAGCAACTAAAAGAACTTGAGTGAGCTTTAGATTCCATTGACGTGATGCTTGTTTGAGGCCATATAATGACTTTCGCAATCTGCATACCTTCATTGTCTCCCCCTGATTGCGAAAGCCAAGAGGAAGCTGCATGTAAACCTCTTCAAACAAGTCGCCATTGAGGAAGGCATTGTTCACATCTAGATGAAAGAGAGGCCAACGATGTTGAGCAGCAATAGAAATGACTGAACGAATTGTCGCCATCTTCGCAACAGGAGAAAATGTTTCAGTATAATCAACACCTTCCTTTTGATTATAACCCTTGGCCACTAAGCGAGCTTTATACCTTTCCACCTCACCATCAGCCTTGAACTTGATCTTATATACCCACTTACATCCAATTGCTTTTTTTCCCGGAGGTAAGTCCACAACATCCCAAGTGTTGTTCAACTGAAGTGCATCTATTTCTTCCTTCATTGCTTGGACCCATAAAGGATTCTCCACAGCTTCAGAAAAAGTTGTAGGTTCATGTATGGAGTTGATCTTAGCAAGAAAAGATTGATATGTTGTCGGCATATGAGAATAAGATATGAAGTCAGAAATAGGATATGTAGAGTTTTCTGAACAGGAAGCAACATTAGTAACATAATCATGAAGCCAAAGAGGAGGCTTGATAGCACGTTTAGGTCTGTTACTAGCCACAGTGGATTGAGTATCAGTATGAACATGATGAATATCTGGAGTATCATTATGATCAGTCTGAAAATTCTGAGTATCACCAGGAACAGAAATGTGATCACCTGAAAAATCAGAAGTATCACCAGGTACAAAATCTGGAGGAGCTGATAAAATCTCATGAATATCAGAATTCTGATTAGATGACTGTTGAGAGAAAATAATTGGTGAGAATGGATCAAACTCTGAACAATTTTTCATAGCTGTAGGAATGAGCAAATCTGAATTATCACTATGAGAGAAAGGAAATAAATCCTCATGAAAAATAACATCCCTGCTCACAAAAACTTTATTTGTAGTCAGATGGAATAATTTGTATCCCTTCTGTGTACTTGAGTATCCCAAAAAAACAGAAGTTGCTGCCCTTGGAGAAAATTTGTCTGAATTGTTTGTAGTCACTGCATAACATAAGCAACCAAATACCCTGAAATAGTCAAGCTTTGGAGCAGCCCCAAATAACTTCTCATAAGGACTTTTATTATCCAAGACGGCCAAAGGAAGATGATTGATAATATGTGTAGCTGTCAACACACAATCTCCCCAGAATTGAATAGGGAGTGAACTTTGAAAACGAAGTGCTCGAGCAACTTCAAGTAAGTGACGATGCTTCCGTTCCACAACACCATTCTGCTGAGGAGTATAAGCACAAGTAGTTTGATGTATAATTCCTTTTTCAAGGAAAAAACTTTTGCAGCTATTATTTGTAAATTCTGAACCATTATCAGATCTGATAACTTTGATATATTTGTTAAACTGAGTGTGAATTAACAGAATAAATTGTTTGAGGAACAACTCAGCTTCACATTTCAACTTTAAAAGAAAAATCCAAGTCATCCTAGTACAATCATCAACAATTGTCAAGAAATAACGAAAACCATCATATGTTGGAGATTTATAAGGACCCCATACATCTATATGAACCAAATCAAATGGTTGCAATGATACAGATTTACTGAGTACAAAAGGTAATCTTGATTGTCTAGATAGATGACAAACTTGACAATGACATTTATTGACAATTTTAACAGCTTGTAAATTGGTCACAAACTTGAGTTTGTTAAAAGGTATATGCCCCAATCTTCTATGCCACAACAAAGCATCCTTATCTATTTCTGCAACTGAAACAAATTTCTCAGAAGGCTTCTTCACAAATTTGATACTTTGTTGAAGACTTGTGGCTAAACTATTCTCTGATCCTGCAGGAATTTGTATCAAGTAATAGAGACCTCCTTCTTGTCTACCAATCCCCTTCACCAGCCCAGAACAAAGGTCCTGTAAGATGCAGAAATCAGGATAAAAGATAACTGAACAATAAAGATCCTTGGCTAACTTGGAGATATATATCAGATTATATTTAAAATCAGGAAGATAAAGAACATTATTGAGTTTATCTCCTGCTGATATAATATAATCTCTTGTATGTGTTATGATATTAACTTCTCCATTAGGCAATTTAACCTGCCTTTTGCCAACTAATTCTTTGACATTATTAAGAAAATTCAGAGAAGAAACCATGTGATCAGAAGCCTCTGAATCTATTATCCATTTGATCTTTGTGTGTCCAAATCTGAGAATATCATTACTTGTCATACTTGCCATAGCACTTGAAGATGATCCTTGATTAAGTATCCTTAAGATCTCTTGATACTGATCAGAACTAATGACTGGTGATTGCATTATTGAGGAAGACTCAACTGAAGCACTTTCTGAAACATCATTCTGCCCAGAATTTGATATTATTGAACCTTCTGGAATAGCTGCCTGATTAGCTGCAAACTGATTATTGTTCTTGGTAAATTTGAAATTAGCCGAAAAACCAATGATCTTATAACATTGTGCTTTGACATGCCCAGGTTTGTGACAGTGTTCACATAACAGATTTTTATTTTTTTTTCCACTTCTGATTCTGAACATTAACTCCAAGCATACTAGCAGAGTTTATTACAACACAAGAACTAGAATTAAAGGAATTCTTTCTTTGAGACTCTTCTTCAATTAACATGGAATATGTCTGATTCACATTTGGCACGGGCCTCATAAGTATTATCTGTGACTTTACTGCAGAATAGGTCCCATTCAAGCCATTCAGAAATTGAAATAGTTTTAACTGTTGAAAATAATTTGTTTCTTCTGGATTTGGAACACCAAGAGAAGGTATCATAGAAAATAGTTCTTCCCAGAGAAACTTGAGTTTTGAATGATACTCTGTAATCCCCATGGTCCCTTGTGCCATTTCAGCTATTTCTCTGTGAAGATGAAAAAATCTTGTACCATTGATAGTGTCAAATCTTTCCTTAAGATCTTTCCAAACTTTAACAGCATCATATATGCATTAGTCCCAATTAGATCATTAGAAATAGTACTAATTATCCAAGATAATACAACCGCATTACAACGACGCCACTGACTATGCAGAGGTGAGACAAAACATTCAATTCTACAAGATCCATCTATGAAACCTTTTATATTTTTGCCAAGTAATGCATTAGTCATCGCAACACTCCATTTAGCATAATTCTCACATCCAATTAACCTTATTGATATCAAAAGCAGTCCTGGCGAATCAGATGGATGAAGAAAAAGTGGATGCGTATGATCTAACGCTAAAACAACAAATGTTGCAGAATTTGAGTCAAGATTTGCAGATGAGCCAGGATTCGAAGCCGAATTTGAAGAACTCGCCATAATATTCAAAAAACCACTAAACTGTGAAGATAATCCGCGAATTCGTCTCAAGAAAACCGGACGAAAAAAAATCTTGATCTCCAAGAAACCCAAATAGAAGGCAAAGATGATTGATGAAGATGAACGATCTTACAGATCTAAAACGCGATAAATGATGCTACAGATCACGAACACCTCCACCTTGTTTCCCTTGTGAATGGATCGTGACTTGCTCTGATACCATGTCAAGAATAAAGCAATCTGGAAGAATTCTGCATAGACGTCATTAGAGAGCACACAAGCTCTAGAACATGTAACAAGAACAGAATGCCAAGAGCGATTTTGGGGGAAAACTTGAACTAAAATTTTATTATGGAGAAGTATCTCTAACTAATTCCCCTTCTCTTCCTTTTATACTGTACATAAAAAAATATCTTAGAACGAGCGTCCATTGATCGTGAAATCAATGGGCGTCCATTGATGTAGCGATCAATGGAGGACGTCGGTAGTCGAGCGCACGATCGTCTATTGATAGAGCGGACGTTCGGTGGTCGAGCGCATGGTCGTCCATTGATAGAGCGGACGTCCGGTGATCAACCGTTCGGACGTCCATTGATCGAGTGATTAATGGACCGGGCGACCATTGGTCGAGCACCGCCAATGTACAGTAAAACTAGAAAACTGTAACATCTATTACAATTACATATTACAACATCCATCTTGTAACAAGGAGCAGTCATATTTTTTTATTTTTGTGGTGATATGTTTTTTTAGGCTGTAAATTAAATTTTTATGTTGATCTTGTTCTTAATGCTCGACTGTTATTAATATTTTTTTAAGAAAATGCAATTGTTATTTTTATTTATTATTATTATTATTATTTATTGGTATTATTTTTTCTACTTTTAAAGCACAAGATCGTTTAAATATATATTATTGTAATCAATTATATGATCAAATTAGAATTTTGAAGTGAGCTATGAGATATTCCACTTTTAAAGCACATAATCGTTTAAATCAATATTATTGAAATTAATTACATGATCAAATTAAAATTTTGAATCAAATGTGAGTTATGAGATATAAGTTCAAATCGGCGCATCTAACTCCAATATTATAGAATTATATATTTTGGCCCTAAAAAATATATTATATATTTTCTTATAAATTAATATATTAATATATTCATAAATAAAAATATTCTAGAATCGACTTCTTTACAGTTACATATTTTTTCGTCCCTTCTTTCCGTGTCCATTTTACAAGTTTGACAACATTGATACTAATAATACCATTTCATTTCTTAATTAGATAATTCCGCTTTACTAAAATAGATTGATCATCATTTGCACGCAATTGTCTTATTAATTTCACCTTTACAACATTTAAGGTCTGCTGCAGAAAGAAACTTTTTAATATATTTGACACTATGGCATTTATTAATCCCATTAATTTATTACCTCCAATTCATAGCCATGAGGCCCATGATTCAGGGCATGTTTGGTCCTCTCATCAACCGCTGCCCGACGTTGGACTCCCAAACGTTTGTGGCCAAACAAACCCTTAATAATTGATCCAGCGTATCACCACTATGCATTTCTAAATCAAATCAAATAAATATATAATCCTAAATAACTCCAATGGCTCAGCTACATCATGCTCTGACTTGCAATAATGAAATTCTTGACTTAGTCTTTGTGTTGACATGATAGTTTCCACTCCTTTAAATTCAGTCTCATAAAATTAACATCCACTTATACACCAATTAATTAGTCCCATCTCTAGTTATTTTAGAGTACAACATTTGATATATATAGATAGTACAATCATAAACTTATTTCCAAAGTATACACTCTGAATCAACTATAGTTATGATTACTACTAATTCTTAACCAGGTAAACGAATTAACATAGTGGAAAATGCATCCAACATAACTCACAATTAACTGCATCCATTTAGATTCTATTTTCTTTGTCTTCAAATTCGACCCCATTGCTCTAGCACTCAACAATTCAGACATTAGATCCATACAAAACTAAAATTAAAATTCACAGAGGCGAAGAATCTGAACCTCGAGGAAAGTAGACTCAGGCCGGACTCGGTGGCAAAATCTTCTCTGGCGGCCGCCAAGTACGCTCTCCAGATATGGTTAGCCATTCTTCCTCTAGCCTACGTCTGATGAGGGAACCACCAATCGTGGATCAAATAGCTTCCCTCTCGGAGAATGGGAGGAGAGAGAGAATAAGTACCAAGTTTCGACTTCTAATCGTCTCAAGAGAGACAATTCTATCGGCGACGAACAGAGCAGCGCGCTGTCACACAACAAATGTTTTGCCTGCGCGTGGCCTTGGAATTTTTCACCAAAAGAATCCCAAGCAGCCCTTGTTCCCTTCACTTTTTTGGCCAACACTTAGCCAAAATGGACCCTGTTGATAGCAGTCAAGTTTCCACCCAGAAACTTGAGGAGAAGAGATTAGAATATAAGGAAATGAGTACTCAAACTGTGCAGCCCGAAATTCCCTTTGATTTTGTCCAAAAATCAATGAATTTGCCCAAAGGATGCACTCTCTATGACTCCAACTCTGCAGGGGTATTTATACAAGTCATGGGTAGTTATGGTAACTACCTTTACTCCAAATAACCATATCTTCAGTTCTGAATCTCTCCCAACTGTCCAGCAACTCCCAAATGTCAACTTTGGTCAATTCCCCACAATTCTGGTGTCTGCTACTCAGCCTGGGCGCGCCTGTCGGAACGGGCCATTTTTCATGGGCGCGCCCGTCCGAATGCATGGGCCGCGCCCATGCGCCAGACCAATTTTATACTTAGCCATTTTCTGATCAGCTATGGGGCTTCTTGACGAATAGTGACTACTTGGGCATACTATTCAGCTTGCCTAGCTATCAAGACCTCCTCCTAAAGGTCCTCTTCAGGTCCCTCATCTTTTGAGTATTTTCCATGGGGCGCGCCCATGGAAACGGCGACGCACGCCTGGGCCACGGACATGTTTTCACCGCTTAGACATTTTCCCTCATTGTGACTGTCTTAGTCACTGCCTACATCCTCCGTCTCACCAAGGCATGTGACGAGCATCGACGCATGTACGGGCCAAACTCTTAAGGCGTTACAACTCTCCCCCACTCGAATCATTGCCGTCCTCGGCAATGTCTTTGTCATCCTTTATAATTTGTCTAAGTCTTTCACCATAGACTTTTGACTTTAAACAAGTCATGTAGGTTCGAGAGTCTCACATGTTCTCATACCATACAAATTATTTCCAACCATTGGCGTTAGTATCTTTCAACTTCGCTTTCAAACTTTCAAGTTTGATTCGGATGACTGTTTTCATTATCACACAAATGAAAACACACACTAGCCCGCTCTTGGTTTGGATTTCTCGAATGCATAAGCCATACTTCATTGTTTGTCTTCGGACACTCCCCAAAATGTCCACAAAACGCTATCTTCCAAGCATTTCTACTTTGCCAACTCTCATTGGAAAGTTCAGACATTCCTTCACCATGGAATCCCATGAAGGTTCTTTCGACCTTCTGAGTTCAAAGACCCCCAAGTCTTTTAAGTTAGTCTTTATTCATACCAACAACACACACCACAAGTTTTAAAGGTTGTTACACCTTATCGATCCATCAATTCCAAAGGGGTTCTCCTCTGAAAAGGCGCACTGCCCACGATAATGCCCATGGACCGAAGTCAATCAATTAAGATCACAGATGTATCCCACAACATCCAAGTTAAGGCTACATGCCTTAGCAATCCTTTAATTTAAGGGGGTTCTTCTTTAAATGGTACATCATTCACAATGATGTCCTACGGACCAAGTTTAGGTATAATTCCTTTAGACCAAGGATGCCCCAAGATCCCAAGTTTAGGTCTAAGTCCTTTAGACCAAGGATGCCCCAACATCCCAAATTAAGGCTACATGCCTTAGTGACCTCGCAAGGTCGAGGTTTTGGATCTACCCACCGTCTAGATCCGGGAGGCCTTCCGACACCCCAGGTTGCCAAGTTATCACAAGGCAAGACTAAGATCATCCTAGCCTTTTTGTCAACTTAAGTTCGATAGACTTCCATGTCTTTTGAACTAATTCTAGTCGACCACCCACGTTTCACAAATTTTAGGAATGTCCCCCTAAGACATCCTAGTTTAGTCGACAAACGTCAACTTAGGTGTCAAATTTCCTTTAGCGAATTTAGTTCATCTTTCGATAAACAAGGTCAAGTGCCCCAACAAGAGACTCATAGTGTTAACATAAAGTTAGCTTGGACTTGTCCTGAAAGTTCTCAACTTTTCTTATGGACAACCCACTTTAATTTCAAATTTGGGTGAGGTTCCACCTTCAACCTACCCTGGATAAAGAAAGCTTAAGGCATCACATAAGATTTCCGAATATTATCCGGCAATGGCCAAATGCCCCGACAAATCGACCAAGAATGTTTGTATACATTCGTTTTTCTCTAAGTAATAGAGTTTAGATCAAGTGCCATCCTCACTTGACTCTGGATGTATGTCTAACATCCTTTGTTTTGATCCAACCCCCCAACGAAACGATCACGGAGGTGTGTCTACCCACTTATTTTCCCTTCAAGGAAAACGGATTCCAAAATCCAACAATTTGAAGTGCATTCGCTGCCACCTCAAGTATGTCGACCTTACATCGACACATTGCAAGTCTTTTGCATGATCCTGGATAGTACGATAATTTGACGATAAAATTCTGAAACCAAGTTGGGTTAGGCGTGCCACTCCCAACCTTAGACATTCATGTCTTTCCCAGAATTTTGGTTAGATTCTCCCATCTCTAACCTTTAGTGAATGCATCCCTATCATTCACCTTTTATACGATAATCTATCCATATGTCGACGTTCTATATCGACGTATTGACGTCTCACCAAAGCGTCAATATTTGGTCCTATTTGAGGCCCAAAATCTCTCAACTTTGGTCATCCATCTATCCCATGGATGTCCGAACAGAGCATCCTCTGTTTTTGGCCAAAACTAAGTTGGTTTCGGGTCATTGCGTTGGCGTCTCCACAGCCCAACGACTTCCCCTCAAAACACTAATGTTTTGTACCAAAACGGGGCTGGTTCTGGCACTTGTATCCAAGGCCTCCCCTCTACCACCGCTCATCTCAATATTAACCTATGCATCACCACATAGCTTGGATCTTCCTTTAATTCAAACGTCAATATTTCTGGGTTAACATCGACGCTATCTCAACAGAACATACACGCTCTATTTAGTGTCGAATACACATGTTAGCCCCACAAACATTCCATGTTTTCCCCACCTTGGGGTTATGTTGTTTTCAGATTTTCGAATGGTTCATAAGACTCATTTAGTCCATCATGTAAACAACACTTTTCATTGATTCAAAACAAATTACACATTGTTCGATAACCAAAGACAAAGTACAAACACCTTGTTTATAGTACAAACACATTGGCATACACTCGCCAATCCGAACCAAACACTACTACAACATAGTAGAACTGAAAATACAACAAATAGTAAGATAACTAAGCACAAGGCTCATGACATCACAAATCTCTAGTCGTCTTTAGGGAACATCTTCCTTTTCCCTAAGCGCTTCTCCTCCTTGCTTTCTCGACATTATCTCTTAAAGTGAGGTCCTCCACAAATGAAGCAACGGATCAACCTCGGATCGTTCTTCTTAGACTTCACAGCCTTGTCCAGCAGCCGACTAGAACTTGGTGGGATTGGACTTGGAAATTCTGCCACTTCCTCATCCTTTCCTTCATTCCTTGTCGTAATGTCAAGGAGTATCGTTTGCACAAACGAAAGGGACTTCTCCACTGAAGTCACTTTGTCCGTAAAGCTTTTATCCAGCCGCACATTCTCCTTGGCCAATGCCAAATGAAGTTGGTGCTCCAGATTTTCCAAACGTCCACTAAGACCACCAAATCTCAACAAACGTTCCTCCAAATCATGAACGGATGCCTGCAACTCGCGTACATCCTCAGCCATTTGAAGAGTTCTCTCCTCAACCACGGATTCATCAACCAATGACGCCCATGGTTTCTTCATCTCTTCTTCGAGAACTTCTTCCTTCGTTGGTACGCGCCTGTACTCAACAACGAAATGATTCTCCGCTATCAACGCAACTCTGATACAAATGTCACGCAACAAATGTTTTGTCTGCGCACGACCTTGGAATTCTTCACCAAAAGAATCCCAAGCAGCCCTTGTTCCCTTCGTTGTTTTGGCCAACACTTAGCCAAAACGGTCCCTGTTGATAGCAGCCAAGTTTCCACCCAGAAACTTGAGGAGAAGAGGTTAGAAGATAAGGAAATAAGTACTCAAACTGTGCAGCTCGAAATCCCCTTTGATTCTATCCAAAAATCAATGAATTTGCCCAAAGGATGCACTCTCTATGGCTCCAACTCTGCAGGGATATTTATACAAGTCATGAGTAGTTATGATAACTACCTTTACTCCAAATAACCATATCTTCAGTTCTGAATCTCTCCCAATTGTCCAGCAACTTCCAAATGTCAACTTTGGTCAATTCTCCACAATTCTGGTGTCTGCTGCTCAGCCTGGGTCGTGCCTGTCGGAACGGGTCATTTTTCATGGGCGCGCCCGTCCGAATGCATAGGTCGTGCCCATGCGCTAGACCAATTTTATACTTAGTCATTTTCTGACCAGCTATGGGGCTTCTTGACGCATAGTGATTACTTAGGCATACTATTCAGCTTGCCTAGCTATCAAGACCTCCTCCTAAACGTCCTCTTCGGGTCCCTCATCTTTTGAGTATTTTCCATGGGGCACGCCCATGAAAACGACGACGCATGCCTGAGTCACGGACATGTTTTCACCGCTTAGACATTTTCCCTCATTGTGACTGTCTTAGTCACTGCCTACATCCTCCGTCTCACCAAGGCATGTGACGAGCATCGACGCATGTACATGTCAAACTCTTAGGGCGTTACAGCGCGGTCGGAGAAGCTTTCGCGGTAGCTTGAATGCAGCCATTGGAAAAAAACTTTTGTAAAATTTATTAAGGTTTTTTTTTCTTTTGGGTAAGTTTAGGGTTTTTATTTCTTTTAATAATTAATAGTGAGTAGTTATTCAACTTAGGGAATATTAATTATTTCAGCAAGCAAATAATTAAATTAAATTAAATAAAAATGTTTGACAAAAGAAAGTATAAATTTAAATAGTCAGTAAATGAAATTTTATTTAAATTACTTTCTAATATTAATAAATATACTAATTAAAGTAAAGTAGTTAGCCAATAAACTATAAATTGATAAAACAATAATAAACAACAAAATGATCATATGTATAAAAATGAAAAAAATAACAATATTTTTAAAAATAAATTTGAATACGCTAATATCTAAGTTCAAATGTTCCCTTCCTGAAGTATAATCACTGTTATTATTATACACTATTTTAAAGATATGTGAAATAATATCTTAGACCGTTTGATTTGTGCAACCAATCATGACCGTGATAGTGGTCCGGTGTGAAATAATCTAATGCAAAAATAACACTTTATACGAAAACTATAACAAACCATTAGATAAAGAAAAAAACCGAATTCCTTGATTAGAGATCATTAAAGTGGGAAAACAAAAAAATGATAACAACATAACTGGGTTAGATTATGAAGAAAATTGGAAAGAAAAAAAGAACAGATTTAAGCTTTACTTCTTTTTAACAAAAATATATTTCTAAAAATATATATTTTTAAGAAAGTTAATTTTAAGGAAACATAACACATAATGAGTTTATGAGGAGAAACAAAAATAAATTCTTATTTTGAAAAGATAAGTCATTTTCTCAAAACTTTTTTTTATGAACTAATTTTTTTTTAGTTGACCAAATATTTTTAAGTTAACAAAGTGATGAACTTATTTTTATTCATCAAATTAGTGAAATAATGATGGATGAATTTTTAAAAACAAAATTATCCTAAATAATTCTTCATAATTCTTTCCTAATTTATTAAAAATGATATTCTTCTTCGTATATTATAATTTGTGGTAGATAAACATTCAACTTGGTGAAATAAGTAGTATATTATTTTAAAAATGATAATAATACATTAATAATCATTATTCTAAATTATTGTTATATTAAAATAATTATTAATAAAATATTTGTTACTTATAATATAAAAATAATATATTATAACTAGTTAATAATAGTAATATTATAATTAATATAAATAATAATAATTTAATGATAATGATAAAAATAAAAATATTACTACAATAATTAATGATAATTATACTATTAATAAAAAATATTTGTTTAGTTAATTTTATTATTTATTTGAATAGAATTTTAAAATACAAATATGGAAAGAGAAAACATAATAAATTGTGCTCCAAATGATAATCTGAATTGTCACATTTTTCGTTGATAATTCATATTATCATTTCATATTGGGATTGCTTGTAAATTAAAATAAATGAATAAAACCATATGATGACTCAATTAATTTAATTTAATAATAATATTATTAGATAATGTGAATTTTTTTTCTAAAAGTGCTCCCTAATCACATTCTAATGCAATGTTTAATACACAAACAAGAGCGATGGAGATTAGTATATGAAATATAAATAATTAATTAAGAAAAAAGTCAATTGTTGGAACAATTAGCAAGAATATTTTGTTCTTATTTGAGAAAAAAATTGAGAGGTTTCCTACATTTTAAGATAATTTTATTTTTGGGTGGAATAATTTATTCTTATACATTTTAGGATTTGTTTTGAATGAAAAACATATGAACAAAAATTTATTCTTGTGTATGTTTTATTCTCAGACCCCGATCGATATCAGGAATAAAATTAAGAATAACATTTTATTCTATTAGACAATTGCCAAGCAAAGTGAGAATATAAATATATGAAGGACAACACAATAAATGATGTCCACGAGTTATTTAGTGCTTTCTCCAATTTATTTTTTCAATTTCTTGTTTTAATAGATAAACAAGGAAATTTAATTGAAAATTAAATCAATAATTTTTCAGGTAAACAAAAAAAAAGTTTATGATTAATTATTATACAGTGACTATATATTTTCAAAACACATAATTAAGATGTTCTCATAATTATCCTTTATTGTTTTCATATACTTTAGTTAACATCGAATAAGTATATCATATTAACTTTTATATACATATTATATTAGTGCAAAAAGTCTAAGAGCAATAATTAATATAATATATTATTATATTGATAAAGTATTACTTTTGTAATTATTTTAATAAATATATTTATTTAATATTTATTATTATTATTTAAATAAAATATCTCTTAATTCTAAAAAAATAAATTATACAAGAGTATTATTATTCTAGTGTACAATATTCTTCAAGAATATCAAATTCTTAAGCATATCCTCAAGGATTGCCAACAGATCTCGTTTGTGGCTTACAAAACTTGGGCTACGAGTCCACGACTCGGCCCAGCCTATTTGTCCTGCTGTGCAGAAGCCATCTCGTCCCAATCCCCTTCTCAACTGCGCAGGGGGGGGAGAGAGAGAGAGAGAGAGAGAGAGAGAGAGAGAGAGAGAGAGAGAGGAGGCGGAGGAAGTGAGAGAAAGGAGGAGAGAGCGAGGAGGGGGAAATGGCGTCGGGTTGGGGGATAACGGGGAACAAGGGGCGTTGCTACGACTTCTGGGTGGACTTCAGCCAGTGCATGTCCGGCTGCCGGGAGCCCAAGGACTGCTCCCTCCTCCGAGAGGACTACTTTGAATGCCTTCACCACGCCAAGGAGGTGACCCTTCGATCTCTTTCTCTTCTCTGTGTTCTTTTTCGCTGCAGGATTCATAAATTTTGTTTAAGGATTCGATCGGGTTCTCCCATTGTGGAGTCGTGCGGATGGATCTAATAAAGTAGGCTCTTTTTTTTGTCCCTATTCGAACGATCCATGTCCATGGATCTAATCTCGGTTGGAGGCTAATCGTTTTGGTATTTTGATCCTAAGGCCTCCACGATGGAGCGTATTGGCATTCCCTGTGATACGATTTCTGGGTGGTAAGCGACGAGGATGACAGGAAATTAGTGCCAGATGCGTACAGTACCTTGTCCCCTGCAGCTTAGATTTGCATTTGATACGCCTATGGATTCTATGTAGAGGCTTTCGGTAGGGTAACCAACGGACCATTGGGCTGTGGCTCGCTGGTGTTTCTTTAGCAAAGGTGTTGCTTTACTTATATAGCCATTTAGAAGCAGCTGCTTCATCTTTGCATTGTTGAGTCTGGTTCTGATTTCTGATAACAACAGGAATTAAGTGTGTTTTGCATATGAAGCTTGACAGTGTCTGATTTCTGATAAACTTCAAAAGTTGTTGGGAGTAACATGGGACAATGAAACAGCTTCTTTATTTGTGGTTAATTAGTGTGTTTACGTTTGATCTTGTACAGTACCTATCTGTCTAATCATGTGTTTAGGAAAGTTTTGTGATGGTATTGCATGGTGAAGCGAAATCATATGGATCTTCTAATTCTTTGACAGATGTTGTTTGTGCATAGATTTTCTTGTGCATTTGAACTCTATTAATCTGAAACTTTAATGGGCTCAAATGGCAGTACTTCTATATCTTTCATGGACACCTCGTATTAACCAGGACTTTAAAAGAGTAGTATGAAAACTTGTCGTCAAATCAGGATTTTTCATCTGACCCTCAAGGCTGAATATGAGTAAATAGCATTTTTCATGATGTAGCTGCATAATGGTTCCAGCACATCCATAGGTGATGGTTCTTCTTGTTCCATAATGTTAGGACAAACCACAAACTTAATCTCTTGTAAGTGATTAAGCTGGTATTTGAGTTTTTTGTTAAATTTTTTATGGACTATCTTATTCTCATTTTTCTATTTTCTTGTAGTAGGTTTCAACCTCCCTTTTAATATCAGACAAAGATAAGAAACTTAACATGAATAGCAGCCAAAATTTTGTGCGACTTTATGCTTGTATAAGCATTCAGATTGGTAGTAACACACTTATGACCAGAAGTAGCTAGGTGCATGAAATATATAGACATTTTATTACCATATTACCACACATTTTGCCTTTTCCAGAAAAAAATGAAGGGATAACTTCAAAGCTTGGTAGTCAACTTGTATAAAAGATTGAGCAATGTGCAAGTGTGTATGAAAAGGCAAAATGCATTTGTAGCTGATTCATCAACATGTGTGACCTGCTTTTAAGAAACAAGTGGGTGATGTCCTCCTTAGCCGACCCGTATTGGATGCACATGGTATTTGTGTTGGGTGTCTATCTAGTCCTGGAAACTGTTGTGAAGATCTTGCCATGCCTCAACAACCAAGTAAAAATGCTCGACTTTGAGAGCTATGTGGGATTGCCCAATACATCGACAAGTAAATTACACAAGCGGTCATTCGACTTTTGCTCGTTATCGGAACAGTCACTGAACTTCACTTTGTAACCACATGGTCATAGAACTTAGAAAAAATTACAAGCGCGATAATTTTGACCGGCTATCGTTATTAACACTCTTATACGAATGTCACTTATACATTTTTCTCTCTCCGCCACATCATTAATCCTTTCTACACAACAAAAATACATTAATAAAATAATAAAATTAAAAAAAGATAAAAGAAAGGGCAGCATGCTTAGGGGCTGTCCCCCTCTTTCTGCGCGTGCAGAAATGAGAGGAGGAGTGGGCGACGCCCCCGCCTCTCCCTCGTTGTCGATGAGGGAGAAAGGAGGGGGCTTGCGCGTGCAGAGGAGAGGAGGAAAGGGGGCGGGACGACCCGCGATGAGGGAGAGAGAAGGGGACAGCCGCCCCCTCATCTCTTTGCAAGCTTTTTTATTTTTTAGATTTTTTATTAATTTATTTTTGCCACATAGGAGAGAGTAGTAACATGTAAGAAAGAGACATATACGTGGAGGAGAGAGAAATGCATGTGTGGCAGCCACATAGAAAGGTAAACTGGAAAACCGACTATAGGCAGTCAATATAACCGTGTGCGAAACTTTTTTCAAATTGGATGATCATCTTGTTATAAAATAAGGTTTTAGTGACCATATTAGCATAACGAGTAAAGTTGGATGATCATTTGTGTAATTTACCCTTACATCGATTGTCAGTTTTGAATTTGTCCAGGGTTGTGCTCCATCTAAATGTGTGTATACTCCCTGGAGGTAGACGTGTGTACACACTTTTACCCTTCTAATAAAAAAAAGGTCTAATCATTTTTACCCTTTCACTTCTATTTTCTTGAAGATCGTACGTTGTGTTCCCTTCTGTTGAAAGTTAAATGTAGATTTGTTGAGATAAAGCTAGAGATCCTTAGTATTTGTTTTAAGTGAAAGAGGGAAATAGTTGCTCTGTGAGAATGGCAGGTTGCTGTTCATAAAGAATTAAACTTTTGAGCCAATTTGTTCAAATTTATTGTTGGGTTCCTTGCTCTTGACATTGATTTTAAATACATGGTCAAGATTTTCTTCAGTCAATTGTTTAATCATGTACTCCCTATCACTGTGGTCTACTTATTTGTATCCGCAGTATGTTTATTATTTTTGTGTCATCATTATAATGTTACAATTTTGTAAAAGATATTGTTATACCTTTCAAACAGCAGTTACTTGACACGGTCAAGATTTTCTTCAGTCAATTACTTAATCACGTAATCCCTAGTACTGTGGTCCACTTATTTGTATCTGCAGTATGTTAATTATTTTTTTGTCATCATTATAATGCTTACAATTTTATAAAAGGTAATGTTATACTTTTCAAACAGTAGTTACTTGATTATTAAGGATCTTAGTTAATTTGATGATTCATAATATGTCTAACTCGGTATTTAATGCTAATTTAAATTCATTATCCCTTTAAAAGAAACTAAATCATTGAGTCCCTTCAAGCTTAAAACTTTTAGGAAAGATTGATTAGTTCAGTTTACCAAAAAATTTAGTATTGTAGCAGGTTTATAAGTCGAAATTCTGGGTGTATGATGATTATTTATTATTGCCAAAGTAGGATGGTTGACAGACACAAGTCTGGCATCCTTCTTGCCTTCAAAAAAATTGCCAAAGTAGGTCAAGGCATGAATATTAAATTGCACCAATTCCAAATGGTAAACTGTCATCTAGGAATATCAGCTTGGATTAATTAGTTAAAGTAACAGATCAAGCCACCTATAACTTGCTTATCTATATGATGAATTTTATGATATTTAATGTTGATGATGCTTTACAATGAACGTTGGTTCTTTCTCTTACCAGATAGCTGTGACATTTTTCTCCTAAAAAACTTATGACATAACCATCTAAATTTCCTGCAAAGGTATATGAGAAATGTATAAAGCTAGATGTATATTTTATAGTTTGAGGAAGGTTTGCACTTGTTAGTTTACAATCAGACCATTGTTGACAAAGTGTGAATTTTCACAGTTTCAACGTAGAAACAGAATCTACAAAGAGGAACAGCGCCAAATAAGAGCGGCATCGAGGAAGGCAAAGGAAGAAGCTGAAGGGGTTGCTGTGAGTGCACATCATTAACAATGATTGCTATAGAGAAAAACCTCATTTCAGTCGGAATGCTTCTTTGACACTTGTGTACTCAGCTACTGTTTATTTTTCTGTTAAGAGTTCCATAAACTTGGTTCATGCATAAACCAAAGAAATAATAGTGTTTATCCAATCATGCAAAGCATTGTATTTTGAACTTGGTCCCAGTTCTTTATGGGTTATGGTTCATTGATTTAACTCTAGAGATCTCTAGTGGAGTAAAAAAAGCTTGCTGAATTTTGTTTTTTGCTTGATGAGCATATGTTGCAAAGCCATGTAAACTATTAGAATGCACATTTACACTACCTATTATGATGATCCATGCTCATGCTGCTGCCCAAAGTTGGTTGTGTAGAGAAAGGCACATTATCTTATTGAACGGGTGCTTGTAAGCATCCAAGGTAAATATATATATATATATATTGAAAAAAACAATATAATGCACAGTTGATATACATGTATATATACAAATACTAACAATCGTTTGTTTCGAGTGTTAAAAGATGATTACATTTCCTATTCATGTTCATGTCTTTTTTTTTCTAATTTCTACAAGCACTATTTGAAGAATTAGTAATGTAATTAATCAAATCAACATGTTGGGGATATAAAATATACAAAACATATACAAGAGGAGGAAAATCTTGACGTTATTTCCATGCATATCCCCATCAGTTGCAGAACTAGTGACGTAGTACTGTGGACAATTGGTGTATTAACATGTTAAAAGAGTTAGCTACGTCAGTAGTCGTCGTCATTGATGTCCTTAACTATGGACTGGAAGGCGCTCCAAACTTCCCCGGCGAGGTCCGGGCGCTTCTGCCGGTCGGCCTGACAGCACCTCAAACCCAGACGCGCCAGCCGCTCGGCCAGCGGCATCGGCCAGTCGGCCGCCAAAGGGTCGACGATGATGTGCAGGCACTCCTTGTCCAGCGCCTCCTGCACCACCTTGGCGATGCCCAGCGCGGGCCTCCCGGTGAGGAGGCGGAGGATGATGATGCCGAAGGAGTAGACGTCGGAGCGCGTCGTGAGCTCGCCGCTGAGGAGGAACTCCGGGTCCAGGTACTGCAGGGTGCCCTTGGGCTGGGTGTTGAGGTAGGGGATGGTGGCGCCGGCGCTGGTCTCGGAGCGGGCGAGGAGGAAGCGGGCGACGCCGAAGTCGCCGAGCTTGCTGGAGAAGTTGGAGTCGAGGAGGATGTTGGCCGGCTTGAGGTCGCCGTGGACGACGGGATGGGGCTTGATGGAGTGGAGGAAGACGAGGGCGGAGCACACCTCGGCGGTGATGCGGGTGCGCACCTGCCAGGTGAGGGGCGTGGCCTGGTCCCTGAGGTGGAGGTGGTCTTGGAGGCTGCCATTGGGGAGGAACTCGTAGATGATGGCCAAGGCTTCGGGGCATGTTCCTATCAGCGTCACCAGGTTCGGGTGCCTCACCTTGCTCAGAATGGACACCTGCATGCAAGCTTTCATGCCTTAGTCTTATAACTTACTTTTGTGAAAACAAAAATGTATTAGATGTAAAAAAAAAAACAATGAAGAAAGAATCTAATGCTAGATTTGATTGCACCGGATCCGAATTGGATTAAACCAGACTTGATCTTGGTCTTCCAACTTATTTTTGTGAAAACAAATATATATATATATATATAAATATATATAATGAGTATAGGTGTGCAATTGTTGATCCTACATTATTTTTTTGTCAAGGTAAAATTCATCGATGTTCAAAATTATTAATATCGGATAAACATAAATACTAGTTAAATTGACGATTCCACATACTATTATCTTCCGTCATCCACTGAATCCGCTAACCATCAATAACAATCAACCAACATTATTTTTAGATCTAGTTTGAATTTGCTTGAATCCGACTCAATTTCAATTAATTTATGTCAAATATTGATTTAATAATTTATAGGCTAAAAAAGTTAAGACGTCTTAGTTAGTTAAGAAATTAAGTAATGCTAAAGGTACTTATTTTACTAATAATTTTTAATATCTATTACTTTGCTAATAATTAAATTTTTAGATAGGCTTGATCAATGACATTCTCATTGTAAGCAATGCTCTTAATGATGGTACCAAAAGAGTTGGAGTTGAGTGATATATGGTACCGCTCTTATTTGGTTCATGAAAAATATTAAGATTAAAATTTTATTTTTCACATTTGAATCAAACATTTTTTTTTATCTAATGGACCTCACAACATTAGTGAGATGAAGAATAAAAAGTAGAGATTAAATAATTTTCTTTTGTGTGGACTAGCCTTATTTCCATTAAATTAAGCCAATGAGATTATCTTAATTGATTAAAAAAAATTAAATGAACTATGGTTGCAATTAAACGCGGACTATGTAAGTAGATATTTTATTCGTCATAATACGTGCGATCCGAGATAGCATATCATAAGATGAAAATTCGAAAACTGTAACGATAATCTAAAAAAAAGAGAAAAAAAAATGGTGCAACTGCTAGGAATGAATTTTTTTTTTCATACGAGTAGAAGAGAATTCAGATCAAACTTAGTACCTCGTGATGGAACTCAGTCCGGCCGCGCATGCTTTGCAGGTGCAACACCTTGACGGCTACGTGGGTGTTGCGAAGGAACCCCCTGTACACGCTCCCGAACCCGCCTTCTCCGATCTTGAGCTCACTGCTGAAGTTTTCAGTCGCGTCCTGGAGCTCCTCGTAGGAGAACTCCGAGCTGAGAGCCGCAGAGATGCTGATGCCTATCTGCTCAATCTTGTGGCTCAGCTCCAGAGCTTCCTTATTGATCATGTCCCGCTGCTTCTGCAGCATGCTGCAGTCCGCCCGCAGCGTCCGCACTTCCTCCTTCAGCATCTTCGCCGCGTAGTTGGAGTCGACGATCCGGAGCTCCAGCTCCAGCTGCTTCTTGTTCGCCTCCTTCAGCTGCTTGGAGACTTCATGGTGCTGAGATTTGAGTTCTCGAGCTTCCCTGACGGCTTCGTCTCGCTCCTTTCGCAGCGCGTTGTTGTCCGTTTCGAGCACGCAGAGCTTCTCTTCCAGCGCTTTCATCACACGATCCGACCTCACGATCATATTCTCTGCGTTTGTTCCGTTCGGTCCCCGCAGATTTACGTATTCTTTCACCAATTCGTAGTTCTGTAAAAAGCTTCAATATCAGATGCTAATTTTGCAGCCAAGTTTTGCAAATTGATCGGAACTGAACCAGCAATGTACCTTCATGTGATCATGATCTACGGGTTTAAATATCTGGAATGAGTACATGAACGAGCTGTGCGCGCTCGTTATGCTCATCATGGCGCCAGTTTTACCACCACCTCCTGCAGAAGAGCTCGGAGCTGAAAAAATGGTGACCAGTCTCCTGTCAGCAAAGAACTGATACCCGTTCTCGATCACCTGAAGGAACAAAAAGATGCGATTTCACCAACCAGTTCCCGGAGAAGGAGTCGAAAAGAGAGAAAGAACTGGTTTTTACTGACATCATGACCGCGGCAGATCAGATCGAGATGAGTCCTGTCCAAGAACTCGGCAATTGCATCGGCGCCGAACTTAAAAACGCCACCTTGGGCCGACTCCGTCCACTTCCAGCCGCCGTCGTCCGGGTCGAGATCGTTGAGCAGCAACGACCGGTGATCGAACTCCAGGAAGTCGACCGGTTTCCCCAAGCATTTGATCTGGTTCAAGCTCTGCAGCTGCGGCGGGAGGCCGCTGTGGACGCAGAACACGGAGCCGTTGATCACCGCCGCCACGGGTAAGCAGTTGAGCACGTCGCAGAAGACGTCCCACAGCTCGCTGCTGAACCTTCTCTTGAACTCGGTGCAGAAGTTGCAGAGGTTTATGTCCTGCGTGTTCTCCGCTTCCCCTCTCAGGAGGAAAACTTTGTCCGGGTGCTTCACTTTGTACGCCAGAAGCAACGCCGCCGTCTCCAAATTCTGCGACCCGGCGCCCTGCGGATTTCCGGCGCGGCCGTCCAAGAAGTTCCCCAAGAACAAGTACGTCGAGCGAGGAGGGTGACCGCCGATATCGAACAGCCTCAAGAGGTCGTCGTATTGGCCACGTACATCTCCTGCAGTGGACACAGCAAATTGCGCAATAAAAATCTTATCTTTGGCTAAAAACTACTACGAGACGAGATGTCCAAATCACGTAGAATAAATCAAAAACGAAAACTAAGAATGCATCTTTATCTTGTTTAAGTACGTCGAGATGCACGATGAACATAAACATCTGTGTTAACCCCACTGGGTGACGTTCTGTGCCGCCATTGTTGACTATAAAAACCTTCGAGCTCGGGCACCGTTGGACATGGCAAAAGATGGATTCTTTTTTATTCCCAAAGTGAGAAAAGGAAGGTTGCAGACATGAGATCTGATCAAAAGAAAGGATGCCACCGGTGCTCTCTGCAAACCGAATCATGAACGGCGAGACGAAGGAAGGAATGGAACAGAAGCCCACCAAGAGAGAGAGGAGAAGAGAAGAGAAGTAAGAACTGACCGCAGATGTTGACGGGGGAGGGGAGCTCGAGGAGGCAGGGCTCGGACAGGAGCAGCGCCTTGGCCTGCAGGCAGAGCTGCCGGAGCTTGGCTTCCTTGAGGTCCAGCTTACGCCGTCCTCCTCCGCCGCCGCCGCCGCATTCCAACAGCCGATGTATCACGTCGTCGACGGGCGTCTCCTCCATGCCGCCTCCAACTCCTTGACCTCGCTTTTTTCTCAGCATCTCCTGCTCCTTGTATGGATTCCTACTTTTACCTGCTAATTAAAGCTCTGGACTGGGATCTCAAGGAGGAGGAGGAGGAGAAGAAGCGTGCGGATGTGGATGCTGTGCATGTTCGAAGAAATCGCCACCAAAGTACTCGTCCTGGGGGTGTTTGCTCAACGCCAATGTTATTAAAACCGGACCGGACCGGCCGGTTCAACCGGTTCAACCGCGAACCGGTGGCTGGACCGGTCCGGTTTTAGTATAAAAATGGATTTGGTATTGGACCGGACAAAACCGGTTCGAACCGGATAAAACCGGCGAACCGGCGAATCGGTCCAAAACCGGGTTCAAGTTCAAAATTTGAAAAAAAAGATAATCAAAGTAAAAAAAAATATAAAAATGGAAACAAAAGTTATATAAATGGAAAATAGTTTTAAGCAATTACTAAAAATAAAATTAGAAACAAGAATAAATAT
>LTAE01003231.1:0-21468 GCA_001647135.1 Pontederia paniculata
ATATATTGTAATCCCAAGAGTCTTGAGAAATAATTTTGGCAAAACTTTGGCAGATTAGCTAGTGAGAGCTTGAGAGAAAAAGCCTTAGTTCCCCTTCTGCGATTCGAGTGAAGAATCTAGGATAGAAGGGAGTGTGAGTTCTGAGAGAACTTGTAAGATGTTATCTCCTTGTCCTCGAGAAAGAAAGGAGAAGTTGTAAGGGAGCCTTTGCCCTTGAAGAAGGAGTTCAGTGATCTCCGGAGATCTCGAGTTTGAGAAGATCGGAGCGGGGACGTAGGCTAGGAGTTTGGCCGAACCTCGTCAACAGACTTCATGTTTGTGCGCTCGTTTGTTTTTCTCTACTCTTTCTCTTTACTTGCTTATATTTGCATCTGTATGCTTCCGCTGATATAACTAATCTAGTCTAACAAAAGCAAAAGAATCGGAAAAGTTTTAATACACCAATTCACCCCCCCCCCATGGTGCCATCTAGATCCTACACCCGCATGATTCACGCCCGTGCTAAGCATATCACAACCCATGAAGGCAATTTCACGACTGTGAGCACATCTACGACAAAGAAAAATGATAATCATCATGGGTTGTGAAGGCATTTTCAGGCTCAAGAGTGAACATGATGATTATTGATGATGAAGACGATTACACACGGTCACGACCATGACAAACAAGTCACCGGCGATGAAAATTGAAGATTATATACCAATCCTTCGGTCACGGTCATGAAACCGATTTCATGGGTTGTGGAATCGTGCTGATATTGAAGAGCAATTATGTTTACGACCACAACAGTCCTGTCAGAGGTCGTGAAAGTAATCGGGATAAATTAAAATTTCATTTTTAAACGCAATTAAAACTTATATTTTTGAGAATTTGACTCGAGATTAAGCGAAATATGATGGTGAACAAAGTTTTACTTGTTAGGACTCCTCATATCTATTGAAAATCTATAAATACATCCTCAAGGCATCATTTTGTGGTTATTATTTAAGCCTAGGAGTGCCTAAATGCTGGAGAAGAAGATCGACTGTTGTAGCCTAGATTTTTGAAGAGGCGACCAACAAGTTGTTAAATTTTTGAATTTTTATTTGTATATTATTTCTCTTTTCGATTTGAAGAATGAACTCCCTATGTATCTTAGTTTAAATTTTCATGGAGAATTTTTTATGTAAGGGAAAACATGTGGAACCCATGTTTTTAATGAAATTTATTCTTCAAATTTGTTATGTATATGAATGTTATTCTTAATGTTTTTCATGATTTTTTTGAAGTTTTGATTTTTTCTAGCATCCTAGATAGGAATAGTGAACTCTTAATTTTCTTAGATTTCTAAAATTGATCTTTGAAAATTTTATTGGAAACATTGCATAACATGCTTAAGATGAAAATAATAGGTGTGAGATCTGTGAGATTAACATCCTAGAGAAGAATAATCCATAGCTTAAGAGCTCCATATTAATGCATCTTAGTCCCCTATTAGATTAGATTATCATCCCGGAGAGGAACAATTGAGTCTCTTAGAATTGATGTAGTTGACTCATCCTAAAGAGGAAATCATGACTTTTGGGTAGATTCTAATACTTATAAGAATTTGATAAAATTGAACTTTGATTAAAACATATGATGAAACATTATTTATCTCTACTTATCTTATTATATCCTGGTCCGGTGCTTGTTGTCATTAAAATTTATCTTTATCTCCAACTTTATCTTATATTACCTTTTTGAAAAAAAAATCATTTTATCCAAAACTCATGTCATCTACTATTAGTTTGTGAGGTTATATTAAAATAAGAATATAATCCTCATGAGAATGATGCTCAACTTACCTTAACTATTACTTGGTAATGATTAATGCACTTGCTAATAATTTTTTAGGCTATCTTAGCATGCATCAAGTTGTTGACGTTGTTGCGGGAGATTTTTATTATTTATCTATTATAATTTCATTAAACTACATTGAGATTTTTCTTTCTACCAAACTTTATTTCTTGTTGGTTGTGCAGGAAAATCTTAAACTCAAGAAGGCGTCAAATTCAATCTTGATACTGCTCTTCAAGCAACCGCGTTTGTGAATTAGGCAATCGAGAGACACATTATAATTTGATAGAGCAACAAGAATGACTGAAGATCATGGAAGAGCTATCATTGTACAATAGCTGACAATGAAGACTATATGTCTCTTCCAAGTACAACAATGCTGAGTCCAATTAAGTCCTCCCTACAATTAATGCAAACAATTTTGACATCAATTTCTCTATCGTGGTGATGGTACAAGCTTGTCAATTTGGGGGAGTGCTTAATGAGAATCCTTGATCTCATCTGGATAATTTTATACATATTTGCAATACCTTCAAGTGCAACCATGCATTTGAAGATGCTGTGAAGCTGCGCTTATTTCCTTTCTCATTGAGAGAAAGAGCACCAACCTGGTTGAGCATGTTGCCTATTGGAGCCATCACAACTTGGGAATAATTCATTGAGAAATTCATTACCAAGTTTTGCCCACCCCAGAAAGTTGCAAAGATGAGAAACAAATTGAGACTTTCAAGCAAAAAGATGATGAAACCTTATACAAGGTTTTTGGAAAGATACAAGATTATGTTGGCAAAATGTTCTTGATCATCGATCCCGTTGTGGCAAATTGTTGAAGATTTTTACAATGGGCTATTTAAAAAAAGACAAAGATAAACTAGACTTGTTTGCTGGAGGGTCAATTTTGGGGAAAAAAGGACTTGAGAAAATTTATGATATTATTGAAGATCTGAGCCCAAGTCCTAACAGAACAAAAGATCAAAGAGCACCAGGACGAGAAGTGTTAAGAACACTGAATCAAGCTTTAATCATGAAGTAGTGGCTCAACCGGTATCACTCGACAAGAAGTTCGAACTATTGATGAATCGAATTATTCAACAATGTGAGCTATGTGGAGAATGCTAGTTTGGTGGTTGATTCCTACCCCAGGAAAAATAATTCATTCAACAACAACTATAACCGGGGTGGAGGAACCATCCCAATTGAGCGTGGGGACAAGGCAACAACTAATTCAATCTTCTCCCACCAATCTTCCAATAGCCACCAGCTGAACCTTAGAGAAACATGGAAGAGATGCTGACCAAGTTCATGACTACTATGGAGGCAGAGGTGACAAATCATGATGCATCCATTTGTAACCTTAAGGTACAAGTAGGTCAGTTAGCAAATATCCTAGTAGGACGTGTCCTCGGAACCGTATCAAGCAACACTTAAAAGAATCCCAAAGAAGAGACCAAAGCCATTTCAATTTGGGCCAGCAAACAACTGGAATAACTAAGGCTGAGGTAAAATCAAGCTAACGATTATAACTTAAAAATACTCTATCTAACCCTTGTCTCTTATTTAGTTTTTGAGTTTTAGTGTCCTAGTTTTAGAGTTTGCTTGCAATTTTCTCGGTTAAGGAGTTATCCACCGAGTAGAGCGGAACATTACGCTCTTTCACAAGTCGTAAATCATCATCATGACCGTGACATGTCATCTCATGGGCTATGACAATTGGTCACAGCTGTCAGCGCACCCAAGTCTATACACTTGCATAACCTCATGGCTCATGATAACTTGTCTGCTTGATCCCACAGGTCGTGATAATTGGTCATGATCGTGAGTGCACCTGGAAACCTAAACCTCTTCACGTGCAATGACATCATGTCACGGTCATGAGCGAACCTGACCTTGATAGCTCGAATTATTATTATGAGTTGAGATCCTTCACTCACGCTCGTGAATGCATCAATATCCTAGAAACCTAACTTATTTCATGGGGTTGTGACATGATTTTCACGATCGTGACTCACCAACCATGAAACTTTTTCATGAGTGTGATTGGACTAAACCCATTAAGCACAATAAATATTTTTGAACTATACTCATCACAACAGTGACGTCTGCATCATGGGTCGTGACAAACCTCGTGAAATACCCGTCACACCCGTGACTAGGTTTTCATGAGTAAATTTTGAAAAATAACGTCCATAATACATTTTCACGAGCCACGACAAAACCCGAAGTCAACACCAACTTTAATACGACCTTTGACCGCCTTAAATTATGAATTTGAACCGCCAACTATCCCTTTCCGAACTAGGAAACATGCCAACTTCAGTTTGTGGACCACTTCCTTGTTCAAATAGATGCTCCCAGGGATCCTTGCGAAGTCAGAAAATCAAAGCCTGAAGTGCTCGGCAATGGGTGTGATCATGCCTCCGATGGTGAACTTGTGTTTATCCTTCTTGGTGTTCTTCTTAAAATTCCTAACTGCGAAGGCTCCGAAGTTAACTCCTATGTGATCCACCATGGAATGCAACAAGAATAACTATGTCTCGTTTGGCTACGCATCATTGTCTCCTCTCCCACAAATGGTATTAGAGAAGATCTGATGAGTGTAGCAGAAGATGGGATTCTGAAACTGCTCTTCGCATTTGGTAATTGAGATCTCTCTCACACGTAATATCAAACTGTAACACTGCTGCATTGAACTCACTTGGCACCTTGTGGACTCCCTATCTGGGAAAGTGGTAAATGTCATTTAATTCATCCAGAGTGAGGGAGAAACGCTGGTTGTATATCTAGAAATCCAACTTGGAGGTCTTGTTGCATTGCCCTCTACGCAGGTCATCTTCAGGCTGCTCACGAGCTCCAGAGTGAGCTCCTTGTAGGTGGGCCATCCTTGCTGCAGAAAATGTCCCATCCCAATGCGGTCAAAGAGGAGCATGATATTATCCTTTATCCCAAGGGAAGCCATGATCTCCTCATGAGCATAACGTGTCGGGGCAAAGTCCATCATGTTCATACCGCAATAGCAACAACGTTGCTCATTTGATCACCAAGTGATAGTAGGAGGTCGTCCAATCAGACCATCATCAACAGGTTCATCAGTAGTGGTGTAGAGCATCTTTTGTTTCTTACGGTATTCCATCAGAATAAGATAGCACAGAAAAGTGTTGAAGTTTGCAAAGCAACATCATTGTTTGAGGGAAGAAATCATGATTATAGTTCAATGCGTCACGACCCATGAATAGGGTTTCACGGCCGTGACCAAGATAGCAACAAGTAGAGCATATGCACTTCACTGCCCGTGAGCTGTCTGTCATGACAGTGAAAGAGGAGGTCACGGCCCATGAAGAGATTCTCATGGTCGTGAGTCCTCGAAGTCATCAGATGCTGCAGAGAAGGATCACGACCCATGAAGCAAATTTCATGATCGAATGATGACAAAGATTTGTTGGAGAAGATGTCCGCTAGAGATTTCACGGCCCATGATAAGAATATCATGATCGTGAACGCAAAGGGTTACAATTGATCGATGTTGGAGAAGACGATCGGTGATGTGATTCATAGTTCATGATGAGATCGTCACTCCCTTGTATTCAGGAGATGGAGTGACACCACCGGAGAAAGTGGTGACCTTTTAGTGTGGATGGTGACGATGTGGCCGGATGTGACAAAGACTAAGAGAAGAGGAAGTTGAGCCGAGCTATTGAGGAGGACCTCCTTCACACTCGTATATCAAGGGTTCACGAGCGTGAATCCAACATGATGCTGCATTAATAAGGCAGTTTAGAGTTGGTTGTTGGCGGTTCAAAGTTTATGACATTTGACTCCTTGAAATTCAAGCTTGACTTTGGACAAGTGTTTCACAAATAGGGGAGATAGATCATGGTCGTTATTAGAGATTCATGGCCCGTGATGGGTAAATCATTATCGTGAAATAGGCTTCATAGCCTGTGAACTTAGTTTAATTCCCAAAAATTTCATATTCAATCTCGCCCGTGCGGATAAGTTCATGCCCAGATTTCACGATTCGTGACAAAGATAACATGTGCCATGATACATGTATGTCATTTTTTCCAAGTTTCACTCACGACCGTGAAGAAAGTGTCATGGTCGTGAATTTATGCGGGTGAAAGCTTAAAGGTTCACTCACCACTGTGAACAAGTTGTTACGATCATGAGTTGATGTGGGTAAGGATGTGGTGCTTTGGTCACAACCATGAAGAAAGGTATCACGGCTCGTGACTTTATGCGGATAATAATGCACAATTTTGCTCACGACCATGAACTTGGTTGTCACGGTCGTGAGTTTATGCAGGTAGAAAGTCATGGTTATGCTCACGACTGTGCAACCTAAATCATGATCGTGACTTCATGTGAGTTGCGGAGTCGTGGTCTCACTCATGGCCATGAGCAGAGTTTCACGATCATGAGGTTTGGATAGAATTGTGAATTCATCTCGGTCACGGTCTTGAGTGCATGCTTCACGGCCGTGAATAGTTAATTTACATATAAATTTAATGGGGATGACTTCTCTAGTGGGGGTAAACTAAGGGGACTCAACTAAGACCTCAAACAAGAACTAAAACTCTAAGGAGGACTCACTAAGGGACACACTAAGTGGTTATGTAACGGGCCCAAAATTTTCACCGGCCTACGGTGGCAATTTCCATTATCTCAAGAACTGAGGGCTTTTTGGTATTTTTTGCTAGGAAAGAAGAAATAAATAGGAGAGGGATGATCTATTTTCTTCTCTCTCGTGATCTCTCCCTCTCTTGCGTCTCTCTCTGCACATGATGCCACTATCACTTCCTGAATGTGCCGACCGGCCAGCACACCGATGGCGGGAGGGCCATCGATTAGTATGACTATATGTGTCTTGGTGAGGCGACCACAATGGGATAAGCCACGTATACTCTCGCAGTTCCAATGCCACTTGTACTCGTGTGACATCATCGTCAACCAAGACACGCCATCCGGGCAGTTTCCAAGAGACGAGCCGGCCATTGGAAGGTACGACAGTGATCTTTCCAATGACTTGAGCATCATGGTGCAGACCAACTTCAATTCAGTGTATTGTGCATAGTTTGGGTTCGAGGTCACCGCACCAGCGAAAGAGATGATTTGCCTCGATATCACAGCTTCGATTTCCCTCTTTCCTTAAGATGAGTAGCACTCATTGAGTATAGTTCTTGCAATTTGCTTTCAACAACTCTACTATCTTTCTTCTTCACGTAGTGGTCGCAAATTTGGAACTCTCCAGACACTTTCCCCATTCACGGAACTATTCGGATTCCCTCCTCACTCATTGAGTTAATTCATATATAGAGTAGTCTCGATTTAGTTTCATGAGCGTTATCATTCACTATTATTTTCTGACAGGAGCTACATCTCCTACGACAGAGCGGTCTTTGTCGACTCTTCTCAAGTGAGCTTACACATGACTGATTTCAACCATCAATAACCTGCAATGGCCGACTCTCCTTCAGTGAATAATCGACAACTTTTTTATTTAGATTCGACAATTTTCAGCCTTATTTCCTTCTCGATTCATGATAGTTGGTCCTGTGTCACGTGCGAGTTGATGGAGCCGGAGAAGGTGACTCACGAATCACCTTTGTGTTTTCTAGTATGTCGCCTACACATTTCAGCACATAAGGTTAGGTGAGTCGAGTATTATTTTGTGTTCGGTTGTTGCGGCTTTCAATCTCGTGCGTATAGGCGTGTCTCACCGGAGTTGTGAAAGACGATGACATACGCCATCTTCTCTGTATTTCCAATGAGTTATCAACGTATTATGGCAATGAGGTGGGCCCAACTTGAGTGCTGATATATATATATATATATATATATGTTTATGCATATGATTTCAGTGATGTTGAGCTGATTTCCGTGAGCGAATCGCGGGATCTATGGAATTGTGAAGAGAAAGCTTGTAGAGCTGAGAAAGACGACGTTTCATCTATTTCCGATGAGGAACATGAATCTTTCTACCATTGGATAATAAGTTTGTGTATACATACAAGGTCATCATTAATCTGATGAGCAATAGGATTAACCATTTATTGTAGTATTATTGAAAACTTGGATTATTTGAGAGACGGATATGAATGATAATTTCTAGGAGTGAACCATGTGAATGAGTGTTAGTTAATCAATAACTAATGGAACTTACTAAGAGCCAAGCTTACTTAAATGATGAACTTTAAACTAGAGTAGTAGAATGTCAATTGAAGGAAGAGCCTAGAATCTACATGTGCTAATGAGTATATATAGATACGATTAGATTTGAGACATTACATGAGTGTTACAGCTGGAAATAGCCCTTATGTAGATAAAATGATAAGAGTTATCGCTTCATGTGCTAGTATATCGAAAATGAGGTTAATAGGACACTTATGAAACTTGTGTGACTACGTTCTTGTTATTGATTGATTTGGACGTAGACGCGTTGGAGTTGATGAGGCCACGTGATATTGAGGTGAGTAGATTTATGACAATAACACTGAGAATGCTCTTATAGCTATCCATAGTCTTATAATTAAGTAAGATGTACTTTCCGAATGGATTATTGCATCCATGTGATTGTCTCGCATCATATGAAATGAATGATTGTGTGCCATGTTTTAAATTTATTAAGTCATGCTAAGTTTCATGCAATTGAGGCACTTTTCTTGTTACGAATCCTCGAATGGTTTTATGAGATTTGCTCGAGTTTTATGAGATTTGATGATTCTCCCTATATTAGTATCTTTTGCTATATGCTTCTTATGAAACACATGTGTATCCATACTCAAATTCATGACATATTAAAAATTGCCTTGTGGCATGATTTTGCATTCCATCCGAGAATGATAAATTCCGAGTAGATGCGGAAAACCTCGAGTCCATTTCATAAATGGTACAAATCCCTAGTATACTATTGCATCCCTAGGTGGACGACATCGAAGAAGTATTAAGTCCGTTATGATATTGCAAGCCATAGTCCATACAACAACTTATATAGGACCCTACAAGCAATACAACCTTAGTGAGAATTCATTCCTTCCTTAGCCTACTTCCTTTTACAACTAAGAAGGACAAATGTTTTACATAACATACATTGCATGGTTTTATCGTTGTTTTATCATATTGCAATTGTGGGCTTCAGTGTTATTTGGTTTTAGATATCGTGTTTTCTCCACCCACTAAGTCGTTTAATGCTCACCCCTCTCTCCCTATTTTACAGGTGATGAATATTAACTATGCTATATGATGAGCACGGGTTTTGAGATTATTGAGTGAGGTCAAGTACGGACTAGTGTAGTCCAGTTATCATTTGCTCATATACATTTTTTTTTGTAAGTAGTAAACTTTTGTATAACTCCTAGCTTATTCATATTTGATATTCATCTGTACTAGCCCTACGGATTTGAGACTTTTGTTTCATCCTATATGTGGATTCACGAGGACTTTAATTCATCTTTTGAATATATCTTATGAGCCATTGTGCTTCTATTATGAGCCATCACTCTTGTTTTTGAGCCCCGTGCTCTTGTGCGCACAATTTACCATTTTGGATTGTTGTCCCTTTATTTGATTTTATTTTGATCTATATTAAGTGTTCTAACACTTTGTATCCTTGGGCAATTTTCCCACTTATCTATTTTACGACCAAGGTCATGCTGATATTTTGGCAAATCCATGACTTGGCTTATATTCCTTATCATGTTTCTACACTATTCCTTGATTTGAATTTGAACAAATGATATGACTTTATTAACCCCCTCGTCAAGGCTAATGATCGATTATGTCGGGGTTGGTCATCACAGTTTTGGTGCTAAGTTATTGTCATTAGCTGACTTTTGCCTTAGCTTATGCTAGGACTTGAGAAGGTTTACCATTGACAGTTGGTCATGATATTGGACTCCCTCATAAAGTTTCAGTTTATAACCATTGACTTTGAATATGTGCTTGTCATCTAGAGTTCGAATTTTGATAGCTCCCAAGGGGGGTGCATTGACTACAATAAAGGGTCCAATCCATCTAGATTTGAGATTTCCTTGAAATAACCTCAAACGACTATTATAAGAACATTTGTTGACCAGGCATAAATTCTTTCTATTTGATGTGCCTCTCATGCCAAAACTCGATTCACTCTCTGTATATTTTTTTGTTTTCATAGGCTAACCCACAAAAATCATCTAATTCATTCAATTTCAAGAGAAGTTCCTTGCTATCTAAGTCTTGATCAAAGTTCAGAAATCGAGTGGCTCAATATGCCTCGTATTCAAGTTCGACAAGAAGGTGGCAGAATTTTCCAAATACTAATTTATAAGGGGATATACCTATGGGTGTTTTAAAGATTGTTATGTATACCTATAACGCATCATCCAGTTTCAAAGCCTAGTCTTTTCTAGACGCATTAACAATCTTCTCCAAAACTCTTTTCAATTCCATATTCGACAATTCCACTTGGCCACAAGTTTGGGCATGGTAGGGAGTGCTCTGTCTATGTGTGACAACGAATTTTGACATTAAGTTTGAAAGAAGTTTATTGCAAAAGTGGGTGTCATTATCACTTATGATTATCTTAAATGTGCCAAATCTGATGAATATGTTCTTCTGAAAAAATTAACTACAACTTTGCCATTATTCATGGGGGAAGACATGTGATGCATGCATTTTACAACATATTAGGGCTTGCATTAGCATTATTCTAAGTCATTGTGTCAATGCATGCATCTATTTTTTGCTTTATTTGATTATATTCTTCCAAGTCTGAAATCTACTCTTGTTTGGTGCATTTTGTAGGAATTCACATGGAAAGGTAGAAGAAGGATCGAAATCAATTGTATATCGCAAATGGATGTGCTCGAGAGGAAGAAATCAACACCCTAGAGCCATCACGGGCGGTGATCATCTGTTATAGGTCGTGATACATCAGTATTAGCAGCAACGAAGTCTATAACGAGCCGTGAAGATCGCATTACGACCTGCGCCAAAAGTAATACATATTCCAACTCACGAGTTATGGGCCGTGACCAAGAGTCACGGGCCGTTATGAAGGATATAACGACCACGACGTGCATATCACGACCACTTGCCGAGAGCCTGCAACCTCAAATTAGATCCATCACGGGCCGTGACACTCTATTACAGGTCATGAAGGATCATATCACGGAGCATCACTCGGTATCACGACATCGACAAAAGCGGTAGATTATAAATTCGGAATCATTATGGGTCGTGATTGAATATTATGGGTCGTAATATATGAGGAATTCAAGATCAGAGCTATCTTGAGCCCGATTACGGGTCGTGATATTATGTCACGGGCCGTGACGATTCAAGGAACAATGAAGACACCTATATTTACGGGTCATGACATAGTGTCACTGGCCGTGATGAAGTTACGCAGACTTGCATATTCAAAGTTTTGAGATGATTCAACGGCCAAGAAGTTTGGGATTTTATTGAAGACTTTAAAGATTGGATTCCTATCATATTTCTAAGGATTTGCATAAGTTTTATTGGACTCTCATCATCACCGTTGATCGAGGAGCATATTTGATCCAAGGATTCACACGCATCTAACCCTAGGAAACCCTAGGTATAAAAGATCATCTGGATAATTTTAGAGAAGGCTAGGGTGCTGCAAAGGAGAAGAACACTAGAGAACGAAGACTAATCCAAAGGGATACTGAGAAGTCAAGATCATCACCCGTTAAGGATTTGTTCGTCGTCTTCTCAACATCCAGAGGAGTATCTCTTGTTCCATATGTTGTTAGGATGAATTCTGTAATAAAAATAACCTATTCTGAATATTTTATGTTAATTATATTCCTTGACATATTGCTACTATAGAACTTTTATTGTTTTTGAGACTTTTAGTTGAATTGATTCTTCCTGAACATGATTGTTGAGTGCATTGATTTTCTCCAGTTTTGATTGAATTAATTAGTTGACTATTGACACGTCCTTTGTTAGTTCATAAAATTTTGTAGAACTGATTATTGACTTTCTAGTCGAAGCAATTTGTGTCCTGCGATTCTGGCTCGTTAAGGGTGTTGTCATTTGTGGTCTGTTAGGTCTTAAGAGTGATTTAATAGTCTAGGAAAACATCTTCCTGCATTTTTTGTTATCTTCCTGAGGATAGACCCATTAAGGGGTATTTTCTGGATTGTTTAATGCAAGATAGTTGAGTTACCCGTTAAGCAAATTCATAGCTTTAAGTTTTCCTAACCATTTGAAGATTCAATAGTTGATTTTCATCTCATATTCGATTGTTGTGCAAGATTCTGAGTACCCATCTTAAGTTTAGTATTGTCCAGCCCCTAGTAATCATCCTTATATTATTACTATTATTACTTATAGTTATGTAATATTAGTTTTTTGAAATACCCATTCTGAAATTAATGTTATCTCCTATTAGCCCAAAATTCTGATTAGGTAGTTATATAATTCCTCGTGGGATCGACAACTCTACTCTTTCACTTTATTACTTGTTCGACTAGTGCGCTTGCTAGCATTCGATTTGCTTGTGTCAGCATTTTTCGCATCAATAATGCTTTCACCCACTTGAATACATAATCCACAACCACTATGATGTATTCATTATTATGGGATTTACGAAAGGGTCCTATGAAATCTATCCCCCAAATATAAAAAAATGGCAAAAAATCAGGTTATTCAAGGGTAACTCATTATTGCAAGAAATGTTATCTGACCTTTGGCATAGATCACATGCCTTGCAATAAACTTTGGCGTCTTTGAATATGGTGGGACAATAGAATCCACACTAAAGAACCTTAATTGTTGTCCTATTTTGGCCTATGGTGCCCTCCAGCGAATTGCTTCAGAATGTTTGTCATGTTCTTCCTGTGGGATGCATCTCCTGACCACCTAATCTGCACAAACCTTAAATAGGTTTGGATCTTCCCACAGCTAGTGCGTAAGATCCGAGAAGAATTTCTTCTTCTGGTGATAAGTTCAACCCTTAGGTACCCATCCTCCAGCAAGTAGTTACCATAATCTGCAAAACATGGGTTAAAGTATTTTACCTGATTAACAATCTCAAGAAAAAAAATCTTTTCATCAGGAAACTCCTTTATAATGTTGGTCTCCTTCTCAAGGGCTTATTGTAGTCTTGACAGATGGTCTGCAATAAAATTCTATCCCCTTCTTATCCTTGATCGCTACATCAAACTCTTGTAGGAAAAGGATTCATTTGATAAGTCTTGGCTTGGCATCCTTCTTAGTCTTCAAGTGGTAGATGGTTGCACGATCAATATATATTATGACCTTCGAGCAGATCATATAGGAGTGAAACTTTCAAATGCATAGATTATAGCTAGAAACTCCTTCTCTTTTGTGATATAGATGATCTGAGTTGGGGTCAAGGTTCTACGTGCATAGTATATGACATGAAAAATTTTATCCTTCATTTGCCCAAGTCCTGCCCCAATAACTCCATCACTCGCATCACACATGAACCTCAAAGGATTGAGTCCAGACAGTGCAATAACAATTTGAACTGACACTAGCCTCTACTTTACCTTGAGAAAGGCTTCTAGGCAATCAAAATCAAAGTTAAATTTGACATCTTTAGAGAGGAGTGTGGTCAGGGGCTTAGTTATTTTAGAAAATTCTTTGATAAATCTTAGCATTGTCCTAAGAAGCTTCTTATTTCCTTTATAATTTTTAGAGGAGGCTATTACATCAATGTTTGTCTTGTCCAAACTTATTCATTTTTCAAAAATTTTATGACCAAGGACAATCCTCTCCTTGACCATAAAATGACACTTTTCCCAGTCGAGTGCCAAGTTGGTTTCTTCATACCTCTACAAGACTAGTGATACATTCTCTAGGCAGTCTGATGCATGCATATTCCAACATGTTTTGAGGTTCATATTTATATTTATTTTGATTAATTTTGTCATAGCATGCATCAATTTCAATTGTTATTTGCTTCTATTTCTCAGGAAAGTAAATATATTCAAGTTTCAGGATTATTTGTATAAAATCACTTGGAATGAGCAGAGGAACGGAACAAGATGAAAAGAGTCAACTTTAGAAGCAAAAATATCAATTTTTGAATTTCATGAACCGTTATATATATGTCACGGCCGTAATAGCAACTCCAATAGAGTTGTCAATCACCATGTAATGGGTCATGTATCCTTTCACAGGTCGTTACATTGTAATTTCACGGGCCAAGATACAAGTTACGACCTCTATAGAGATGAAAAATCGAAGATCAATGAAGCAACAGGTCGTTATATGATGTTACGGGCTGTAAGTGATGAGAAATGAGAGTTTTTAGGGTGAATACCCCATGTAACGAGCTGTTATATTTCATCATGGATCATTACATGGCACTTCACGAGTCACTACAGCCAATTTTACAACCCATTAAATCAATCACAGATTACAACATCAAGGCAATTTCACCTATTCTAACTCAAACTCGGATCTTTTCCAGCAATTTCAATGGGAAAAAGATTCCTAACATACTCAAAATCTTTTGAGATCAAAGGAAAACATAATTAAGAAGATTTGAAAGTGTCTTGAAGGATTAAATCTCAACCTTAAGTCAATTGAGAATTTAACAAAGATTTTCTTATCTTGACAGGGAAAGATTTTCAAACTCTCTCAGACTCAATGGAAGCCCTAGTTATGGAGACTATGAATACACATTTGAGAACTAGAATTTGTGTGCTAGAATATTCTAGGACCCTACAACTTGTACATACAAGCCAAGGACGTGAGAGCAACTTGAAGGGTTGCTGAGAAGGTTTCTGCATGGTACGCTTGTAATGAAAATCATGCATGAGTTCATCATCAATCTAGAAGAGTACTTTCTATTCTACAATTTGTTGGAATGATCTAAGAATCAATATTTTCTACTTTTTAATCTTTTACTTTTCTGTAATAGTCTTGATTGTCAGGGCAAACTTCTGGACCATTTTTGTTATTGATTGTACTAGCTTTGATTCTTATGAACATGACTGCCGAATTTTAACTAAAATAGTTGGTTATTAATAGTGCAGTGTGATTGATCTCTTTTGTAATTCATGTCCTATCTTGATGTTTCGTTAAGGACTGTTAGATTCATGGTTTGTTGAATTATCTCATTAAGAGTGGTTTAATAGTTTAGGAATACATCTCTTTGCATCCTAATCTGAGTAGATTGAGAGTAGAGCCGTTAAGGTGTGCTTTCAGTTTTACTAAGGTTGAGGATTGGTTTAACCGTTAAGGGAGGTCATATATTAGTTGTTCCTAATCCATCTCAGAGTCAAGTTTATTCACCATTGCTAAAAATCAATTACTGTCAAGGTGATATCAAGTTTGTTACTAATCTTATTAACTCTCATCCTAAGGTTCTAAGCATCATTAGTTTATATTAGTTTACCTTTTATCTTTTTGTTACTTCATTTTTTTCCCAACTTATCGTTATCTCCTGTTAGCTTCTAAAGTTAGATAATTAATTAAACTAATTCCTCATGGGATCAACAACTCTATACTCTAAACACTTTATTACTTGATCGACTAGTGCACTTGCTAGCATATTTTCCTTTTTTAGCAATAAATTTTTGGCACCATTTTCTGGGACAAAAATTTTTCATCACAGTCTTCAAAGGAGCTCCAAAGAGGGTGAAGTCATCCACAAAAAACTCTAGAAACTTCTCATTCATATATGCCAAGATCGACATCATGCAACGTTGAAAGGTTGTAAGTACATTGCATAATCTAAATGATATTCTTTTGTATGCAAATGATCCATAAGGGCATGTGAATGTCGTCTTCTCAGGGTCTAAGGGTGACTTCCTTGGAATCTTCCTTTGGATTCTTCTTAGTGTTGTTGGGAAGTGTGCTCGGTTACCTATCTGCAATGGTGTTTGCAAGTTGGCCAACTTGGTTCTCCAAATTTCTTATGGATGCTTCATGATTGGAAAATCTAGTGTCCACAATGTTGATGAACTTGGTCATGATGTCCTCCATATTTGCTCTAGATATATCTTCATTGTGTTGCTGAAAACCTAGAGGTGGGGTTCCTTTGTTTTGCTCCTAGGCATAATTGGGTTGATTGCAAAGGCCAAACCCAAAATTGTCTTGGTGATTATTCCTGTAGAAATTGTTGGCCACATAGTTTGCATTTTTTAGTGGTGAAGGGACATAATTTGTTTAGTTGGGCATTCAGAATTTGGATGCCCCTCATCACAGAAATCACAACCTATATGTACAGCTTTAACTAGGGAAGCATCATTTGAGATCATCAAAGCCTCAATTTTCCTATTGAGTGCCTCAAATTATGCTG
The DNA here is from genome assembly GCA_001647135.1 of Pontederia paniculata. Classification (NCBI taxonomy): domain Eukaryota; kingdom Viridiplantae; phylum Streptophyta; class Magnoliopsida; order Commelinales; family Pontederiaceae; genus Pontederia; species Pontederia paniculata. The sequence goes on from LTAE01003231.1 coordinate 16,103, forward strand.
AAAATATGAGTTGAATTGTCAACTTGATAAACACTTGCTCTCCTAGATATTGAGTTGCACCTCTCGTTTTGCCAATTATTGTGGGCAAGATTCTCAATTATTTTATAGATGTCTTCAAGAGATATGCTAGCCATACAACTTCCAAATTATGTATCCATCTTGTATTTCACTTCAAAAGTTGCACCATTATAAAAGTATTGAATTTGCTCATGCAGCAGGATGTTGTTGTGTGGCACTTTGTAGGCCAACTCTTTGAATCTCTCCCAAGCTTCATGTGTTTCATTGTCCATTTGCAGGAAGGACTTGACATCTCATACTAGCCTGGTTGTTCTGGGGAGGACAATATTTATTGAAAAACTTCTATTTTAACTCCTCTCAAGTGGTGATGGTGCCAGCAGAAAGAGTGGTCAACCAAGTCGCAACTTTTCCCCAAAGAGAGAAGGGAAACAATCGCAGTCTGACAATGTCATCAGTTACTTCATTGAATTTAAAAGTTGAACATAAATGCATAAACTTGTGCATACGACTAAAAGGGTCTTCATCTTGATTACCACAGAACTGGACATGTTGCACCATCTTGAGCGTGCCATGCTGAATTTGAAATTGGTTTGTGTTAACAGCTGGCAAAGTGATGCTCTAGGGACTCGTGATCTTATAAATTGGCGGCTGAAGTGCATTCAGATCAGGTTAATTTTGATTTGCCGCCATGTTGGGTTGCTTTGAAATATTCAAGCGTCGAGCAGTTTTTTTTTTCAATCTTAGAGTCAAAGTCCAATGGAGCTTTTGCACTTCTAGTGTTGTGGACCTTCAATGCTGAGGATTTTCCTTTGCATGACGAATTCATATTACGAAATTGTCTTCTCTGAATCTACGCAATCACAACGAAATAAATAGCAAAACAACATAATAGCTCTCAAATCAACAATGAATATTAAATAAACAATCACAAACAGTCCCCGACAATGGCGCCAAAAATTTGATGCGTATAAAACTCAGTAGAAATAAAAGATGCCAGCAAGTATACTAATCACACAAGTAAGATATATGATGAGAGGGGATATTGTTCCCACGAGGATTATTGTGATTAAATTTATCTAAATATAATGTGACGGAGAGAAGTTTAGGTTAAAATTTAGGGATTATGTCGATTAACAGAAAAATAAAAGAAATAAGGAGAAGATAAGATGGAGAAAATGGATTGAGATGAAATAAGATAAAATGAGATCAATCGTATTCGAAAGTTTAGGGATTTTGTTCACCACTAGTTCAGATTGAATTAAATTAAACTCATATTGTGCTAATGATGGACTAGGTTTGCTAAAAGTGTGATTCGCTAAACAAATATAATTATCTATTTTAAGATCGGATTTTATGAGTACGTTCAAACAAATCCACCTCAATTAGATCTTAATTCAAGATGCATGAAAATTGCAAAATCTATATTGTTAGCCGCATAAACAAGTCCAACTTAACAAGCCACATATATTCTCAGAGTAATCCAAATTGTGACATGAAATGATATACTCAAAATTCAATTTCTTCACAAGTTCAAACAAATGAATTTTATTACAGTAGACAATCAATAACAAAAATTCATGATCATCACAAGGAAAGAAAAAGCATTACCCAGGCATTCATGTTCTAAAAAATATAATTCATAAAAGTATTCAATCTAAAAGAGGGTTCAAAAACTATGTAAAATAAACTACTCCATAGAAAAGTTATACATGATTAAACAAAAGAAGTAGTTCATCCCAAAGAATAAAAAATAAAAATCTAACTTTGAACATAACAGAACTACCTTCTCATGAACGCACTTCTCTGTCTTCTTCTCGATCTCGGCAGGGCTCCACCAGCATATGGCACCAGCAGTTGGCCTAAAACGATGGAAAATTAGAATTTTTCCAAAGGAGCATCAAGATACTTCAAAATTAGGTTTAGACTTTATTTATAAATAAAAAGAGATTGCAGAATTTGTGAAGATTAATTTCACATCTAACTCTTCAATTTGATGGAGATAGGACAAAAACCGCCCTATCTAATGGTTGGATAAGGGTTTGGATAAGGCTGGTAGAAAAATCAAATAAAAATAAACTTTTCGAATTCGTGTGTCACGATTGTGATAGGAGATTTCATGGTTGTGATCATAACTTTAGAGAAAATCGTTGGATATGTCATGGCCCTAAGTAGATATAGACATGAGCTCATGTCTATATCTTTAGGGCTCGTGATATGAAAATCAAGGCCATGATTGTAACTATGTAATTCGACCTTCATAAGTACTTCACGGCCCATGAACTGAATTTCATGCCCATGATTATTCGATGTGCCTTTTTGCTCATGCTCATGAATTGTCTTTAATAGCTCGTGAATCATGCTTTCACGATCGTGACTCTTCTCTTCACGGTCATGATAAACTGAGCATTCAGTTGTCCTGCTGGTGCTCATAGTCGTGACACTGCTCATCACAGTCTAACAAATTTTGAAATTTTTCAGCCACTTACGCTCACAGTCTTGACATTGCTTGTCACGACCGTGACGATGAATTTGATATTTGAATTCTCCAAAAAATTATTTTTCATCGATTTGTTTGTCTCCCCACACCTTTTGTCATAAACTTATTAGAAAATATAAAAACTTTGGTAGGTACCGACTCAATAAAATTAATCAAAAAAAAACAAGTAAAATGATACATTTCACGGACGAATTAACTAAAAAAAATTAAATATGCTATGTAAAATATGTTAAAAATGGCATGCATCACTAAACTCTAGAGGAGTGTAGTAGGACCATGCTTGTGACTGCGAGTATAGAGATAGTGAGAGTTTAAGTAATATGATTAAGGGATACTTGTGCCTATAATTAGGAGGAGAATATCATACTAGGAAAGAAGAAGAGAGATTTCACTTGAAATGACTATGTGTAAAACAATTCTACTTGATTATAAGAGTTACAACACATCCCCTCCCGCCTCCCCTCCCTTTTTGGTGTCATTTTAGATTCTATGATATCAATCTCCTTCATGCCAATTGCATATATAATTGGATTCAAATAGTTTTAGATGATATCTTATTCATCCTCTCTCCCCTATTGATGTCATTTTAGATTCTATGGGACCGATCTCCTTCGCACCAATTGCATATCTGATTGGATCCAAATAATTTTAGATGATCCCCATTTCCTTGTATTGGATTTTAATATATATAAATGAGTGAGTGAGAGAGAGAGAACTAGTAGATCTCTAATATTATATAGGGGCATCCAATGTTCCGCAATAACCTTCATTCTGGCTAGCAAAAAAATTCTCCGCATGAACTTTTCTCCATAGTTAGAAAATGATAGTTAACAATAGTTTTTCCCGTTGCAAATATATATATAAAGTTATTTGATTTATTGCATGCGAAGGGAAAGGCCAAAAGAAATCAAATGGCACATGCTTCTTAATCAATGCAGTGTTTAATTAGGCAAGGACAAACGAAGGCTACGAGAACGGGGACCAACGTGCTTGTGTGCAAAGAGAGTGCGCAGGCATATATATATATATATATATATGTATATGTATATGTATGAGAGAGAGAGAGAGAGAGTGTGTGTGTGTGTGTTTGGATGTTGAATAAGTAGTTTAGAATTAAAGCAGAGAGACAAGTAGGAGAAGATGGTCCTCCCCCTTGCAGGCCGGCCCCTCTCAGGTGTCCAAAATACTTAATTTAAAGGTATGACAACTCATAACTAAGTCCGGTTGGCTTAAAATCAATCAAATTCGAATCATTTAAGCAACTAATAATTTAGAATTTTAATTTAAAATTATCAATTTGATGAGAGTCTACATTTTCACATATTAGATTTATATAGTGTCAAATGATAATAATCCCAAATACTGATGATACAAAACAAGTACGAGCGTCCCTCCAATTAGCTAGTTTGATAGGCATTTCAAATTAATTTCAGTAAAAAAATATAAGATCGAATTTAAAACATTCCTTAATCAGTTGAATTAAACAAGCGAGTTACTAGAAGCTAAAAATATTAGGGTAGATTAACTTTCTTGCTTTTTCTTTTTTTCTTTATAAATTCTCTTCTAACATAACAGTTAAGGTCGTGGCACGTTACAAAGTAAAATTAAGGCGGAGATACATGGTAAAATTATTACAAGTATCCCTGTCAGCTTTATAAATATATATAAGATGATATCTTTGAATCTCTTAACAAGCATGCTCCAAAAAGCTTGAACTGCTGGTTGTGCATGTGCTACCATCAACCTCATGGACTTGATAAGGATTTGATGCCCATTGTGGGAAGTGTGCAATTAAGAACAAGATCACAATCCAGTTCAAATGGCACAGTGGTTCCCAGCTAGCTACCTACTTATCTAATAATTAATTAAGGGTCTTGAAACAATTAAAACATTGCTACTGAAGCATAAATAAGTACCTTGGACAAATGTTTTGAGGCTGCATCACCTCCACGTCCAAGATTTCAATAGTTTGGATTTTAGGCAAAGGCGGAGCGAAGGAGGTCAAGGGAATGCACTAGCACCTATTGAACATGATTAATTTTTTTTACTAATAGTTTTACTTTAGATATATTTATTATTGATTAGATAAAAATGTCTTACAACAAGGATTAAAAGATTTTAAGTTTAATCCCTCACCATTTTTCTTTATTTTTTCTTTTATGCTTACCTTATCATTTTTTTTTATTTATTATTTATCTTTCAAAAAAATAATCTTATAATTTTGCACTTCCTGATTAATATCCTAAATCCGACCTTGATTTTAGGATTCATTATTTTCGATCCGATCCATATATATATGTTAGTTTCCCTTTTTCTTCTTCACTCATATCTTTCACTTTTAAACATATGCATTAACATTCTATTCCTAATTTCTAGAATGAAAATAATATATATATATAGGATTTAGTGCACCTACTAAGCATTCAATGCTTACTACTTGAGCATATCCTAATCGTCCAATACATAATTAATGGTGAATGATTTTGGGAGATCTTGATCATGATCTTTTGTCAATTTAATCATCCATCATTGATCAGGTATTCGGTAGTTAGGATATGCTCAACATCTCTACTAAGCAATATATACAACAACAATAACAACAATAGAGCCTTATCCCACTAGGTGGGGTCGGCTACATGGATCATACGACGTCATTGCGCTCTATCGGTAACCAAATTTTTAGGTATATTATTCGCTAATAGATCTCGTTCTATTAGCTCGCCAAGTGTTCGCTTTGGTCTCCCTCTTCCTCTTTTAATCGGACTCCAGATTGTTTGCTCTACCCTCCTTATTGGCGCATCTAATGGCCTTCTCTGAACATGACCAAACCACCTCAAACGATTCTCTACCA
>LTAE01003231.1:23651-38478 GCA_001647135.1 Pontederia paniculata
CCAGTTTTCACGGCCGCTTTCAGTCCCTTGACCACAGTTCTTGTGGCCATTCTGGAACCTCTCCTTCTTCATGTGCAGCTCCACTGGGGAAAGTAATTAATTCAAGCCGCTCTCTCTCTCTCTCTCTCTCTCTCTCTCTCTCTCTCTCTCTCTCTCTCTCACTCAGTCACTCATCGTAAGGCAGCTGTTGAGGGCGAGGTGGTGTACGTGTTCGTGTGCGTGTGTTTATCATCATTATTATTGTAGTTGGAGGACCGTAATGGGTGTGCATGGCCTGTCATTTGACTTCCTAGCCATCCTAATACATGCATTTAGGGCCTCACCCTCACCTCAATAATAGTTGTGTTATAATGTTGACAATTCACACACAAGAAGAGTATTTATATATTTATATGAATAAAGTAGACTAGTAATGCTAATCGGAGCCTATCGAAACCTTTTAGCTTGTTGGGTGCACGACTTGATCGCTGGATGTGATCAAGCCAAGTGAGTCGATAAATGTTCTTTTTTTCAGCTTCATATCTGGCTGAACCAATTATGCAAGGGGACTTTTCTTTTTTAAGGGTTTTTTTTTCAAGGGTCCTATTTAACCCAATAATCCTTATCATAACAAATTAACAAAGAAAAGTTCATATATACAAAGACATTTTATACTTTTTATTAAGTTAGGGGTCTCTTAATTATAGATATGACCTCCATTAGTAAATGTGAGAAAGCAGACTGCATGAACCATTCATGCAACTTTGATGATTTGCCAAACAAAAGAGTATTCTATTTCTCGAGGCCAAGCAAAACAATACAATTATGTTTTCGTAGAAAGTTTAATGAGATTGAGATGATAGTACTCGTAGAAAGAAAGGAAAAGAATTCTAAAATTATGATTAGAAGCTTGAAGATTTTAGACTCGTGAAGCTTAAAAGAAAGAAAATGAAATGGACGTGCCTCCACTTTGGACTTGTGAAGCTCGTCATCCACTTATACTGATGGCCATTAAGAAGTGGAGATGTCACGTTGCAATATTGCATCACTTGCTTTTTTTCCATTATTTTCCAAATAAAAATTTGATTTTCTTTCATGATATATAAACATGTGTATATATGATAAAATTAATCATATTTTTGCGCCCTACAAGGTTAAACACAATCCATTTCACCCGTCTAAGCTTCTCGTTCTACACATACATTCATTTAGGGCCTATGACACAATTTTGAGAACTAAACTTGAAATTTGATTGTATACTAGAATTACTAGAGCATATATTACCACTAATTCCAACGCAGATTTCATTTCATGATATATTAATATCTTCTGTATTAACTAGATTACAAAAAATATATAATATAATATTTAATTAAATGGTTGTAGGCAATATACGATTTTTCTAACAACATTACTTTCTATTTCCTTGGCATAACTACTCCCCATTCTTACAGTCAATTTTTACCATAATTACTTTCTATTTTTCAATATCATTATTGCATATTCTTTGTATTAACCATATTACAAAAAATATAATATAATATTTTAATTGTTTTTTTAACAATATTTCTTTAGCATAAATGCATAATTACTCCCCATTCTTACTATCGATTTTATCATAATTACTTACTATTTTTTAATATCATTATTGCATATTCTTACCAATTAAATACTAGTTTTTAACTGAAGTAGTTTGAATATCTAGATGCCATTTGAATTTATTTTAATTAAATTATTACATGCACTATATACTTTCTTTTCTTAATAATATTACTATAGCACCTAGCAAGTTCAAGAATTAAACTGATTAATTAAAGGTTCAACACGGACCGTGTCCAACCAGGACGCGGGTCGTGTTGCACGCAACATACAAAAATCAGACCAAATCGGAAAATGAAGGTTCAACACAAATCGTGTCCAACTGGGACATGGACCATGTTGCTCTCAAATGATTGTCAAGCCCCACATGGGTGGTGTCTAGGATGAACATTATAAACCCATATTGTAAATCCAACTCTGAGATAAAAACAAAAAATTTATTAGATCGATAGAGTGAAATAAGAGAGTTTAAGTTGATTTGAACTTGGATTACACCTTGAAAAATCACTATAAATAGAGGTTTACAAAAGAAAGACTTTCCCAAGCCCAAGCACTAGAAACTCTCTCTCTCTCTCTCTCTCTCTCTCTCTCTCTCTCTCTCTCTCTCTCTCTCTCTCTCTCTNGACTCTCTCTCTCTCTCTCTCTCTCTCTCTCTAACGGAGGAACGAGGAAGATAAATTAGCGACAATTAAGTATGTACTTAGAGGGATCAACCTTAGATATTTTCATAATGAATATAATAGACTAGAGGTTTAACATGAAAATGATAATGATTATGCTCCATGAGTTTAAAGTCATAATTATTGCACCAAAATGCTAATAAGATGATGCCCTAATTGATCTCGGGACGAAAAGGGCGTGCCAAGCGCCATCATCTTAGAAATCAAACACGGTTCGCGACCTCATGACACGCAACGCGTTCAGTGGTACAATTACACAACCCGGACACGAGCCGTGTTACCGAACAGTATCGGAGACTAAAATAAATTGTGTCATATCCTGAGATGGACCATGTTCAATGTTCTAGAAATGGCCGCATTGCTCAGACGTAAGTTATATTCTCAAAATTACATTGGAACGGTAGGAGATTGACCGTGTCACATCTTGAAGCGGGCTGTGTTCCTCGGTGATGTGGGATAAATGGGTTCCTGCTAGAACAAATATTTATGGGTTCCTTTGGGAGCAACTGTAAATGTATTCCTTCATGTTCAACTGGGTTCCTTTGAGAATATATCTTAATGGGTTCTTACAAAAAAATTGTTCATGGGTAGCTTCGGGAGCAACTATAAATGGGCTCCTTCAAGTTCAACATGGTTCCTTTGGGGACAACTGTCAATCCCTTTTGGATTCCTGCTATTGAATTTTAAGGCCTGGGTAGCCTTAATGGCACTGGGAAAAAAGTCAATGACCTTCATGCCTATTATAGGTTCACTACTGATTTCTATAGTTGAATAACTTAGGAAAAAGTATGATAAGAAGTATTAAAGGGTCCTAGGCAAAAGATTAAATTGGGCAACTTATTGAACATGAAAGGATGGACATCGTTTCATAGCAATGCAACTAAGGTTCTTGCAACTGAATAGGTACTATTATTCTAAAGGAAATAAAGCAACGAGAAGTCCAAAAAGGGTAAAGGAAAAGAAACTAAATCTACTGATCTTAATGTTGTTTCTCTTATTGTATCTTTACATATGATTTTTTCCTAGGAATATTTTCTATACATATCGGGCTTTATTGCTCATGGGAGAATTGCCTTCCATCTTTTGATCTTGTAGGTGATGAGAACGACGGATGGAGGATGGCACTGGTGATACAGATGTTCATGGCATGATGGATTGCACATGATTAGACTAGATTGATTGGATCTATTTTTATAAGTTATGCATGAACATTGTAAAAGGATATTTTATTTAGCTAGATTGTTAACTAAAGATTTTATTTTAAAGATTATTGCTTCCGCACTATGTATTTCTTATGTTGACCGGTCAAAAGATCAAATATTAAGTCAAAGAAGAAGATCGTAGCATCTCAAGATGGGCATTCTGTCACGTGGTGGGGTGTGCTTCTAGGGGCGTCACGTTTAGAAGCTAACGGGAGACATTTCTTATTTGTATCTAGGAAAGTAGCTAGAGTCCATATGCAAGCATCACGAACGGTCATCGTGACATCAAGAAGAGTATAAGTCAAGTTCTAAAGAAGTTACCAAAAGGAAGATAAGGAGAAGTTAATGCTTTTATTCTCTTGTTGTAAATACATATGGCTCCAAGGCATCATGCTAATAATCGAGAACAGACTCGCATGAGCATGGAATAGAGTAAGGTGAAGATCATAGTAGCCAAGCTCAGGGAACCAACAAGTCCCACGAAACATGCACATAAGGATACGATCCAGCTCTTCCTGATGCTCCACCCTCCCAAATGTGACGGTGGTGATGACTTTGATGAAGCTGAGTGATGGGTGGATACCATAGAAGAAACATTCGTGCTAATGCAATACTAGATGATTAAAAGTACTTGTATGTTGTGCATAATCTTACAAAGGATGCGAAAGATTGGTGAAACACTACCAAAGTTATTATGTTTCTTGATTAAAATGTAGTCGCATGGGGAAGCTTCAAGGATGCCTTATGATGTGATGCACGAGTGTTGTCTAGAGTTAAATCAGAATTAGGTTCATCTACAGGTTTGTCAGCAGAGTTGTGATAATATAAATGCAAGATTGTGATAACAATAGACAATCAATTTTAAAAATCCTAGAACAGTACTATGAATACTGCAAGTATACAACTAATCATATGTAGTACTTAAGGTATCGAATCCATAGAAAGGCGAAAGCAATTATCAGGAATTAATCACTTGAAACTAATCTTACCCTAGTGAAAATGATAATGATAGATATAAAAGAAAATTTAACTAATTTTTACGATTTTTTAGAAGATTGCATAAATGAACTAAAATAAATGGCAACTAAGCAGATCGCGACTATGCAAATCAGGTATACAATAGGGATGTGAAGGAACTCTAGAGTTAGCAGATTTCAGGAATGTCGGATTGGATTATCATTGTCATGCATGATTTGTATATTAAATCAAGCTTCGACGAAGAGAGGAATCATGGGTTCCTTTTCGAGGATTCTCACTCTCAATTTCCCCATAGTCATGCAGTGGAGATCAAGAAGGAGATCTGAAGCCTAGTCTAAGTGACTCTAATAATTTGCTATCGGGTTGAGGGTCTTTCGTCATACAACCCTACATCAAAGGTCTGTCGAACTTGAGATGGAGCGCGCCACTGAACTATGTGAGAGTGAGATGTGATGGTCAGTCTTCCAAATGCTCTAACAATGAAAATAGTAAGATTGGTTCCTCGCGGTGGCAAGGTTGTGAGTTGCCCGATGGTAGTGACCCAATGCGCTCTATGGGGAAAGTAAATCGCGACCACTCACTTCATCGAACGCCTTCGTCAAGGACGCATCATCCGACAAGAGAGAGTGTAGACAAGAAAGAAGATCAAATCGAGAGTCAATCATATCCTATCACAATATAAACAAAACTCTTCACAACATTTGATTCAAAAATGAAATCAAATGACGGGTTCATATTAAAATCGAAAATAGTTCAATGTGTTCGAAACCAAGATAGAAATTCAAATCTTTCATCCCATACTGCTAACTATAGATTATCCTACTTAGTTACACAACATGTTCATCAAAATACAAGAATAAAGGTTAGAAAATCTCATGTTCTTCGTCCTACAACTGTTGTTCGTCAAGAGCGTCACCGTCTCTACACTCCGGCGATGGAGAGGGAAAGTGTTCCGGCAGGTGACCTCCCCAAAAAATATTTTTTGGAATGCAAGATATTTTTTATTACCTTTGATTGGTCCTTCTTATACTCCTAGCCTTCATTCAACATGTGGCATCTTTGTCCAGCTCGAAATTGTTCCTCTGATTATTTTTGTATGTCCTTGCCAATTATAAGCTGTAAAAATTTCCTTCCATTTTTGGTTTTTTATCATCACACGATCTCTTGTGTAGGGTTGTGATACATCATGGAGCAAGGGTGTGAAAGCTCCCTTTTCCAAAGTTCCTGAAATGAAAGCGTAAGAAGCATCATTTAGTTCTAAAGGCATATAATGACAACACTTGGATCCTAATGTGTGTGCATGTTGTAAAAATAGGAACTTAGCGTACAATGGGGCTTGAGTTCAATAAAAACAACTTCAAATGTGCTTAGAGCAGCATGAAAATCATGCACTTGATGCATCACACCAAACATCTCTGGACTTGAACCTTTGCATTATCTCAAGCAAATGAATTGAGATTAAGGCTATGGCATTTTCAAATGCGAAGACCAAAGCGTAAGGAACAAGCCATATTTATCAAAACATTTTACTCCAAATGCAGACTACAACTGTCTCATACTTGACTTGACAAAACTAAATTTACGAATCACTGAAGCTTTTAGCTAAATGGGACAGAGGGTCACAACCTCACAGTATGTCACAACCACCCGTTATGCAAGAGAATCACTTTTAACAAGACCAGGACAACCTTCCCCTTTTCCTTTTTGTTTCAGAGCATATCATTTTTATACCTTTTTTCGTCTTCCTTGTCCATGCTTTCTTTTTTTCGAAAATGAATGTACGGATGTGAAAGCAGAAAGAGAGATTTTCCTTAGCATATTCTCACATTTTCTTTCGGGAATACATAATGAGGATGCTAAGGGTCCTGTGAGACAACATACTCTTGATTCTCCCAAGTGTAAGGACAGAGGATTAGTTATTTGGGGTGAGAGGAGTTGTCCTCGGTGGCATTATCCATCCCTTTCTTTCGAGAATACTCGGGTAGGTTCCTCGAGTGCTCAAAAGCATACTCTTGACCCTTCCAAATAGAAGGTTAGCGAAGCAGTTATTCAGAAAAGGTACAAACATCCCAACAAACAAGCAGGTGAACAAGGAAACTTGAAATTTTCTTGCTCTTTTCATGGGGGTTGGTTACTGGTAAAGAAATGTGATTCTCAAGCCTAAAAAAAGCAAGGTTATGATTGATGCGTGCTAATTATACATGTAAATCATTAACAAGTGCATTAGTCATATCAAGTAATAGAGAATGAGTAGAGTGTCGATCCCACAAGAAAATTATTATCCTAAAGTTGACTCACTAAAGTAAGAAAAGAGGTACATTGACTTTGGATAAGATATGTTTCATAAGAAATTAAAATAAAAGTAAATGATAATGATATGATCAATAAATGTCAGAATGATGATATCAAGCACTGGACTCGGGTGAGTAAGTAGGAAAAATTTTATCCTACAAGATTAAGATTCAAATCTACCAATTCTTAATAGGATTAAGATTTACCTAAAATCTAATGTCCTCTTCAAGATACATCAACTACCTCAAACCTATAGATTCTATTGATCTTTTTTAAGATCACAATCTAATTTATTAAGGTTTTGAGATGCAATGATCTGTAATCCATAAACTATGGATTGTTCTTCTCCAAGGATGATAATCTCACATAACTCACACCTTGTATTCCTCTCATAGGATGATACTAAGTGTGGTATGACATGATTAACTAAAAATAGTTTATAAATCAAGTCAAGCGTGCATATGAAATCAAGATCTGCTATTCCTCTACAGGATGCCAACAGATTATAACATCATATAAAGCATGAGAAGAATTAAACTCATCATGACATACACAAAAGAAATTGATGAAATAAATTTTATATGAAAACTAGGGTTTCTCCAGATTTTCCCTTATACAATAAAAATATCCACGAATAATTATCAAAGTACATAGGAGTTCATCCTCTTGTAAAAATAGGAGAAGATAATACAACAAAAAAATAATTACATAAATTTTACACCTTTACGCGACAATCGTCTTCAGAATCCTACAGCACTTCGTCTTCTCCTTCTTTAGGTTCTTTCGAGCTTTTAGAACATCCCAAGCTTGAAGAACATCCCCTTTTAAAATTTTGAGAACTATTTATATGTTAGAAGAATCCTAGGCTTGATGAGAATCATCCAAGAGAAGATCAAGTTTCAAAAAAAAATAGAACCGTTGAAAAAGGACTTGAAACAACCTGAAAATTGTGGAAATACACTTTTCCTCCACATCTTCATGGCCCTTGTCACGACCGTGACCAAAGAGAGGAAAATGCATCCAGGAGTTGTCACGAAACGTGACATGGGGAGGTCACGGTTGTGACCGTAGGAAAAAGATGACTTCTAGAGTTGTCACGGTCCGTGACAGGATTGTCACGACCGTGACTGAGGGTAAAACTCACTTCTGGGGGTGTCACGGGTCGTGACTTTTCTGTCGCGGTCATGACTGAAGCTCCCCCGGACATGAAACAAATTTGGGGCATGAAAATGAGATCTGGGCCGCTTTTGGTTTGTCACGGGCTATGACTTTTCTATCATGGTCGTGATTGACAGCCTTGAATATATGTCCAACTTTAAATCACGATTCCAGACTCATTTTAGCTCCTATTTGAGTGTCATTTTTTTCCAATGTCTTCGTCTCTTCGTCCTCTTGCCTCCAAGAATAAAATTCAAAATTTTGGTAGTTTTCTATTTTAAAATAAATAAATGCAAATGAGTATATAAAATGATGTATGCAATGTAGAAATAAATGAAATTTGGACCAAATAGGTTGTGAAAAATATGACTAATTTAACACACATCAAATTCCCCCAAGTTTAAAGGCTTGCTTGTCCTCAAGCAAAATTTAGAGCAATGCTCAAGACTCTTCCATCATTAACGTATATCTAACAGGTCAATACTTTTCTTGCACCATCTGTCTCCTGCTCCTCATTAGCAATGCATCTTCATCCATCTTCTTGCTTCATAGAGTTTCTGACCCATAAATAGTTTAAACAATTCTATTATAGCTAACAGGTAGAGTCTATCAAATTACTGCATTAATGTTGAAGGCAAAAGTATCAATTGAGCTTATACTTTTAAATAATAAGAATTAATATAATTTTCATTTTTATGAGTTCTAACTTTAATCAGGGTTGCATAAGGAAGTCCAGTAGAGTGGCTTTCAATCGATGGATCCCAGACCAGTGGCCTTAGGTAATGAAGATTTAAGAGTCCTCTACGGGTGTACTTGCCCGAACATTCTCCGATTTTGAATGAAAGGTCGAACTAAGTAGTTGAATTAGCACTTAGGCACTTCTCCAATTTGCACAAGGTGGTTCATGTAGCAGGCTTTCCATTGATGACTCCCAAACCAGATGGCCTTAGGGTAACATGTGTTAAGGCACCCCTCGAGTTTACTTGCCCAAACTTACCCAAGTTCTGAATAACACTTGGGTACTACTTCAACCATTAATTTCACACATATTTTTTTCTCAAATTCAAAATTTTGCACATATATATTTTTTCAACAACATTTTTTTTCAAATTTTCTATTTTTGCAGAAAAATTCGATAAGCCGAAAAGATACTTAAATATTCAATAAAAAGGCTGTAATAATCTAGCTCAAGTACAATAAAGCTGAAAAAGAATTATAGCCTAAGAAATCATAGCCCTTACTTGCCCAGACTCACCCAAGTTCTGAATAACACTTGGGTACTACTTCAACCATTAATTTCACACATTTTTTTTTCTCAAATTCAATTTTGCACATATATATTTTTTCAACAACATTTTTTTTCAAATTTTATATTTTTGCAAAAAAAAATCGATAAGCCCAAAAGATACCTAAATATTCAATAAAAAGGTTGTAACAATCTAGTTGAAGTACAATAAAGCTATAAAAGAATTATAGCCTAAGAATTCATAGCCCTTATCAGAAAAATTCCGGAATTCAATGCATACTTGGTGATTTGCATTTAAAAGAATGACACTCGAATATCATAGATTATACTAGATAGCTCTAGAATATATACTTAATTAAAGTCAGAAGTTAAGAAAGGTTTGGTAAGACGGAAATGATATTTTTGGAATTCTTTTTTTCAATTTTTTTAAACACTAAATAAAATGCATACAAATGATGAAAAAGTGCAACTAAGCATGAAATGCAAGACAACACCATATGCAACCAAAAATATGAAGACAAGGACTTTTCCTCCAACTTGAATAGACTTGTTCAGGATGCGTTGATCATGCCAAGCCTTAGTTCTTTTTTTGTAGATTTTAGCATTTTCATAGGGTTGGAGTTGTAATTCTTCTAGTTCCGCCAGCTGCAAGTTGTGGTTGTCTCCGACCTTCTTCATATCCAAGTTCAGTTGTGTCAACCCAATATGTCTTGTATTCCATCTCAACAGTTAAATGGCATGATTTTCCAAATACTAAATGGTAGATGTTGTTCTTCATATTACTAGAGGACATAGTAATGCCTTCTTGCATGAAAATCTCCATGAGTTGGATTATATGGATCAACCTTCAAGTCTGGTTGATGCTAATCATCCAAAGTTTGTTTGCCAACTTCACAAGTCTTTATATGGTCTCAAGTAGGTTCCAAGAGCTCCATATGATATTTTTTTCTTTTGGTTTTACATCTTTTGTAGCGGATGTTTCCCTATTTTTGTATCACAAGGGGTTTTTTATGTTGATTATTTACTATTCGTTAGATTCAACTCTTATGTGCTTGATGAAGTTGTTCAGCATCTCAATTGTTTTTTTGTTGTTCGTGATTTTGATGAACTTTCTTATTTTTTGGAACTTCAGGTACTCCCGTACTATGGTGTGATGCGAGCAAAAATATATATATTGTATGCATCTATTTCATGTCATTTTTTTAGTATTTCATATTAATTCATGCATTGTTTTAGTTATTTTAATTGATATTTAATTTATGAGTCAGATTCTACCTAAGTTCTTTATATGATTAATTTTCAGGAAAAATGCCATCAATTTATGGCAAATACAGATTTAGCCAAGCGCCATCGGAAATTATGAAGCAATACGACCCGCATTCCACCAAAACGGTCCATGTTCAACTCGTTTAGTGAAGCTCTTGTCCTCAACCTGTCAATTGGGTCTGTGTTTATTCAAAATAGGCCGTGTTTGATATCGATTAAAGAATAGTCAGTGTTCACGCCGTGTTGGATTAAAACAGACACCATTGACGTCCCAGATTGCACCACGTGTCATCATCGCAGAGTAGCACCAGCCGTGTTCAACGTCGTGTTGCACTCAAACTCTAAATATTACAAAACGATATTTGTTTCCTCAAAACGGATCGTGCTATCCACCGTACACGTCGATTCATCCTATTAGAAGGCGTCAAGCCATGTTCGATCCAGACTCTCCCCAACCATTCGATCCTAATTTCAATTCAGAATTTCAGCTATAAATAGGCCTTTATACAACCATCTAAGATATCTCTGACATGACATAAAAGAATCACAGACTCCTCATATTTCTACATATTTCTAAAGGGCTAAGAAGCAAACATTGGAGGAGAAGCCTCCTCATATTTCTACAGATTTTTGAAGAGCTGAGAAGACAACATTGGAGGAGAAGCCTCGGAGCGAGATTTAAGATCTAGAAGCAAACAGAATTCTACATATTTTATTTGTTCTCTAATCTTAATTGTTAGGCTTAGAATTATTTTGTGTTAGGAATAATTTTTGTTGAACCTCAATTAGTTCTTGATTCGATATTTTCTTATTTATTAACTTTAATCGAAAGATACTGTTAATATTTTACTCTAAATTATTTTTCCTTCGGATTTCTACGAATTATGTTTTTCGACGGAGATAAAATGGGTCGTCTTTGTTTAACATGGATTGTTTGCACCTCCGCCTCCGTTTCTGAATCTGCCTTGCGACAATACTGTCTAAATTAAACCGTGTTTTCATCTGGTCGGTCGCGATCCATTTTAGACGCAATGCGGGCCATTTTCTGGTGTATTTCTCTTCGACTGTTTTCAAGCGTTTGTTTTTTAGATGAAAAGATTTATGTCTATCTATTTCCATAATTCATAAATTGTAGGTTGCTATTCACTCGAGAGAGGCCTAGCGATTTAGGATTGGATTTTATTGCGTTTTAACTTAAATTGATTTGGGATTAATGTGTTTACATATTCTTGATTTAATTTATGATTAAAATAGTTAGGTCATCCCAGAGGAGTCCTATATTATTAAATCAATTCTTCCGCCATCTAATATTCAAACACTTTAATTGAATAGATCTAGAAGATAACATTAGTGAAACATATTTTTAATCCTAACCAATCTAATTGGTTTATCTTTTTGAACTTTTTTAAATTCCTAATCTCATCTTTTATCTTTCATTTTCTTTTTTTCTTTTTTCTCTTTTCTAATTCATTGTGAATCTTTTAATCGAATTTCAAGATAAAGTTTCAAAATCTAAAATTCATCGGTCCTCGTGGGTTCGACACTCTTCTCACTACTTTATTACTTGTGCGACCAGTACTTGCTGAGTTTTTAGCGTGTGATTTTTCGCATCAAGTTTTTGGCTCCGTTGTCGGGGACTGTTTTGAATTTTTATTTCTGAACTTTTCATGATCGATTAATCTGAAAATTTTCAAAACTTTTCTTTGTGTGCATGCCATTTTCAATTTGCAAAGGAGAAATTCTTTTTTTTCGCACTCGACACCATCCGCGTCTTCCCAGTCACGAACTAATTTGACAACGAACACAGACCGTGTTCTGTTTAAACGGCTTGTGTTAGTGTCGAAAAAATTTACGGTGTTTTCTTGTGAATTATTTTAGGGAAAATCTTTATCCTCAATGGCGAAAAAAAAATCTAATCAATCAAAGCCACAAGTTGAGGAGAAGAAAATTAATTTGAAATAGGTTGGAGTCCAGGAGCAGAAACAACTTCATCCATCGAAAGCCTCTTCAAGCCAAAAGCTAGAGGATACTCTTAAAATAATTCAAGTTGACATTAATCAACCTGGACAAAGTGACAGCAGTTCATCTATTCAAGCTGAAGTGGATGCCCTTTCGATGAATCCACTCGCAATGTTGACCCAAATGATGAGTACATTACTGTCCAAATTCTCCATACAAGAAGAGTATATTCAAAATATGGAGAATCAAATTTCAAAAATTAATCAGCGAAATGGAGAGACTGATGATGTCATTAAATCATCAACTGAGTCAATAGTGAAATTGGAAGATATGTTGGGTCAAGTCATATCTACAATCCAGCACAAATTTGCAATGCAAGACCAAATTATTCAGAAATTAGAAACTAGATTGACCCAACTCCACACCATCAAAACTCGTATAGAAGACGATGGAGATCGTGAAGATGGTATCATCCCATGACATGGACATTGGAGTGGCGTGTGAAGGAGACTAGTGAGTATGTCATAAAGGACGGACATGTCCAAAGGAGGAGCTCGCCTTCGGATAGTCCGATCATCACATCCAATTTATCTCAACATGCAACGCCACAATGAGAGAGAAGCACACAACATGGACAATTAGCATCATCATCAACATTAACCCAACGTTGGCAACCAAAGAGCCCAACTTTAACACAACTTCAATTGAAGCCTAAATTTCAAGATAAGGGTAAAGCAGTAGCCATTGAACCAGATGGTCAGAATTTGGTAGAAGCTGGTTGCCTACTTGTCAAAACTTGCTGAGTGATAACAATGGGCGGAGCAGCCACGATCAAATCAATTATCCCAGTGAGAATGTTCCTTTCTTATCTAATTCATTCATTGTTCATTTTATTTTTTTATTGATTTTTAAAAGTCTATCTGTTAAGATACTAAAAAAAATTCTTCTTGACACGGCCCTTCCTTAGCATGGGTTGTTTCCTCGCTCACATCATCTGCAGGAACTTGAACGGTGAAACAATCAAACAAATCAAATGGTCAAATGCCTCAAATTATGTGTTTGTCAAAAGGTGCGCGCGTCAAGTCAACCCTCATGACTCGAGTAACGTCACCAGGAAAAATGGCTCGTTTCGTAAAAAATGGACCGTGCCCATTAATTGTCACATCAGCGAGGGACGCGTGCCATGTTGTTCAGTCACGCGATTCCTCGATCTACGAGCCAACTGTCACCCATCGTCAATTAATAGAAGGTAAAGTTTTTCTATAAAATCAAACACTTCCTTCTCCATCAGCATATCACACGCCCTTCCATCTTCCGCCTCTGCAATCACCGGCCGTGTTCTTCAACTCCAGCCGCGTCCGTCAGTTCATCCCCACCCGCAGTCATCAACGTTGCTAGCGCACGACCAGCGACCGGTACAGCGGCCCGTTCCACACGACGTGCGCGGCACTAGAAACTTACACCCGCGTCATCAAAACAGGAAGCGGCCTCTCTTCTCCGCCACGCAGCAACAGTAGTACCTCAACACCAGCAGCGCTGAGCACCGCCGTCCGTACTCTTCAACACCGGACGCGGCCCTTTTCTCCGCCTGCGCCCTCTTTCTCTCTGAAGCAATCAACCTTCATTCGCGTCCCTTCTTCTTCCTCACCCGTGCACATAAATGCCAGCCGTGTTCTCCTACACCACCAGCCGCACCTCCGCTCGCGTCGACACCAACTCCGACCGCGCCCCCTTCAAGCCCGACGCGACCAGCCACCAGCCGCATCTTCAACTCCGAAGGCACTCTTTTCACTGTCGGACGTTGCCTTTCATCTGTCAGCAACGCGAGCGCGACTTCAACTTCATACTTCTCTCTCAACTCGGCTGTGTCCGCAACTGATCAACCACGTCTTTGACTACCAAAAATGGTATGTTTTCGTCAAATGGGTCGTTTTAATCATTTCTAACATTCCTTACGTCTTCAACAATGTTGCCCTGCGTTATGCTGCCTCGACGGCACCCTCGTCAAGAAGAAACTCTTGACCCATCTTTGATTCCAAAACCAGTAGAATTGCAATTTCGTGATTGGGCACAACATCGAGCTTATAGAAAAATCAAAGAGTTACCAGTGGTCGCCACCAAGTACGTTTGTCCGGATGCCATGCATACAATCGGAATCTATGATGAGGTAATCACATTATTTGGACGGGTCGGTGATGCGAAGTGTGGAGTAAGATAGATGATGACCACAGGTTAGGCGGTTAACCAGGATCGATCTTCTATATAAAGATGTTCTTCACTTCAAATTTCACTATTTATAAACCTATGCACACTCCTATCACCGCAAGTATACGGCAATCGTCGAGTACTTTAGGTGTCGATCCACTAGGACACTTTGCTTTCACACTTCTATTCCTACTCTTCCTCAGCCAAGCCTTCACGGTTAGGGGACTTGACACTAGAGGTTCAAGCCCTAACTGGAATAGGTG
>LTAE01003232.1:4929-38476 GCA_001647135.1 Pontederia paniculata
ATATTATATATATATATATATATATATATATATATATATATATATATATATATATATATATATATATTCGCTGCCTTGAGCTATTATTATTATGATGTTATATTTATGTCTTCTGTTGTAATGTCGATTAATTATTATCATGTCTTATAATATATGTTCAAAGTCTATATAGCGTCATCGAAAAGCCCTCACGGGCTAAGCCCACGAGTTTGAGGGCATTATAGGAAATGGAGGAGGAGAGAGAAAATAGCTAGTAGTAAGCTTATATAGTCTAATAATTGAGTGGATAAATTAATAAGTCATTGAATATCACCTCTTAGGAGGTCTAAATATTTAATGGAGCCGCCCTCTACTGCCACTACAAAATTCATTGTCCTTATTGCCATCTTAACCTTCCTACTTTCTACTATTATTAAAAGCACAATAGTTTCATTTGTTGTATCCACTAGCTTTATCCTTCACACTAAAATCTTACTAATATATCATTGCTCCATTAGATGTCCTTTAACTAGCAGCTTAAACCACATATCTTTGAAATGTTAGTACAATATTTGTTGGGGAGAATAAAGTTGATCTTTCTTAAAAAAAATAAGAAATATGTTTTTTTAGAAAAGTAATATCACGATAAGTGTTACTTAAAATTTTTCAACTATCTTATATTTTATATTATTATCATATGACTCATAAGGAAAAAAAACCAACAAAAATATCAGATTATTTTTAAATATAAAAATATCATCCAAGGATTATATGAATATATATACTATTTTCATAGTTTAAATCTTTTAATATTTATAAAACGAAATATAAATTATTTAAATACATGTTATTAAAATATGTAATATATTATTCCTGTATATTTATACAATAAAATTCTACTTAATATTATCAAAAATATAAAATTAAGAAAAAGATGTGATCAAAAAAATATTCAAAAAATTGATAAAGTTTTTTAATTCTAAAAGCCATCTAAAAATATTAAATTTAAAAATTACTATCATTTTCATAGTTAATGGAGCAATATTTTGCAACACGTTTCTTTTTTCTCTATATTAATCGAGTATTTTATTATATTTATCTTACATTTTCACTACAACAAGTACAAGTGGCAAAATGGACAAATTATTTGTTTGGAGTGGCAATAGTTGCTCCCATATTCAATTTAAAGTGGTGCGGGACCCGCCTCATTATGAGATGATACTTTGCTTTGATGTTATTTTAGTTGATCACTTGTATACATATATATGCATAAGCTGATCTCAATAATTTTGTGAATGAGTGGAACATTTTTAAATCAAAGGCTTATCATTCTTTTTTTTTTTTTTGATACCCATTTGGGGCCTCCGGTATCCAGGGCTACTAGCACTTGACTAATCCGGAGTCGAGGCTGAAGAGCAGGAAAGGTATTTCTCTGGCCAAATTGGCGACTCCGGGGCTCGAACTCGGGGCTACTAGCTCCCGGTCCCTCAACCCGGGACACACCCCTGCTAACCAGGTGTGCCAACCAACTTGGTTAAAGGCTTATCATTCTGATAAGCGAAATCATTATTATCTTTAACATAAAATATACTATTAATTTCCTCGTTTAGTATGATCGACAATAGTTCTCATGTGCATTCACAACATATTCCCAAAGTTGATAGGAATAAACAGATCAGACACCAAAAAAGGGATATAGAAACTAACAAAGTTTGATAAGTAAATTATAATACCAACCCACGTCCTTGCATGAATACTGCAAGGTTTATTTGTGAGAACAAAACAATATTAAAAAAATTACATATATCAAAAGGGAACAAGGATTAGTTAAAAAGTGTACTCCATTTATTTTTTCATTAGCAACTGCTTCCCTTTTTTTTTCCTCACATCAACATGCAATAATTGCATTGATGCTTATTATTCCTTACAATGCATTAATTCCATCTCGATCTACCAACTTAGAGGAGCCGGTCCAAGTACTCGTCGATGGTGGTGTACTTGACGTCGGGGTAGAGCGCGGTGCCCTCCACAGCAACCGCCGGATCGATCTCGAAGTTGGTCTGGTCGCCATTAATGTACACGGAGTGTCCAATGGACAGCATTATGTTCATCGGCATCGGGGCCTCTGCATTACAACACCAAATCAGAAAACAGAGAGAGAGAGAGAGAGAGAGAGAGAGAGAGAGAGAGAGAGAGAGAGAGAGAGATGAATAGTAGTAGTTACCTTTGAGCTGCTTGAGGACCTCTTCTTCGGGGATGTAGACCCTCTTAAGGGTCTTGCCGGTCTTCTTCTCCCAGATGGAGACGAGCTCGTTGTGGGTCACGGTGTTGGCCGCCGGCCTCAGGATCACTGACTTGTTCAATGTTCTCGGGTCGTCCACGGTCTTGATCGTGTACGTGGCCACATCCCCCTCTTCCACTGTGATAGCTGCATGTATACAAAAATCAAACCATCAATTAGGACCCTTTCAAATTACTTACCCAAGTTTCAGTAACAAATCCATTCAACTATGTATACGACGTACTCTTGACGTTGCCGTCGCCGAGGATGGTGACGGACTCGGTGGGGAGGCCATTGAAGGTGGCCTGGCCGAGAGACGGGAGGAGGTAGCCGGCGAAGCCGTTGCAGGAGATGTACGTGTAGGGGACGCCGGCTGCCTCCACGGCGCGGCGGATCTGAGCCTTCATGCCGAACATCGACTTCGCCGGCTCCACGGCGTTCACGTGATCGACGTCGCCGCCGAACTCCGAGGGCAAGTACCTCTGCATGCATATATTCGTATAATAAGAATTGAGTTGATCACATCTTGTGAAGAAAGGCTTCTAAGGTACATACTGACATCAACAGGAAATTAAGCAAAGTACAGACCTTAACGTTTCCGGCTTCTTTGATGGCGTCAATGATCTTGGTCTGGTCCATGATCTGCATGCCACCAACCGGCGAGATCACGACGTCGACTTGCTTGATGGCCTGCACCAAGCTCTCGTGGTCGTACAGATCACCCTACAAAATCAATCCATTTAGTCGATTCATGATCATGAACAAGACCATCCAAATTAAGCAGCTGATCATGATGCATTCATGATAAAATTAATTCGACACTAACAGTTAGCTAATTTTTTGTATACCTTGAGGAGGGTGACACCCAAGTCCTTGAAGCTTTGGAGGAGCTGAGCCTTGGCCGGGTCGGTCGGGGCGAGGTCCCGGACGAGGGCGAAGGTCGGGTGGCCCATCTTGGCGCTCGCCGGCACGATGTGCTTGCCGATGTAGCCCGTGGAGCCAATGATCAAGATCTTGCTCTTCTCTCCGGCCATGTTGGTCTTGCTGGAGTGGAATTAAAGAAGAAAGAACAGAGTAGTATATGTGCTAAAAGAGCTTGTTGTAATGGAATGCTGATGGGTTATGAGCAGGGGAGAGGGTGATATTTATAACATCCATGATCCATGGAATAGGCCTCAAGTTAAAGAGGTCCACATTAAACTTTAAATTAGAAAATAGTATACAAAAAGAATTGAAGAAAAAGGAACATGCTTTTCCACTTCCAATTTCTCTTTCAAGAAATCAACTACATCTTCAAACTTTTGCCGATGACCGTTCTTTGTTAATGTATTCACTCCATTCACATTATTATTATATGTGCGAAGGTATGTATTTCTAGTTATAATAAGTATTTTAATGAAGAAATTAAAAAAAAATATTATTTTGTTATAAAGTAAGATATGAGTCAATGCTTCAATTTTATTTAGATTGCCGGTATTTGAAAAATGACATCGACTTTTCCTTCTTTTTCAATCGTCCGCAGCATTGATTTTTTAATTCATGCAGAATTAAGGATTACGCGCATTGATCAGGAATTAGAGTATTGATCTATTATCAAATTTAATTAATTTAATATTTGTTTTGAGTCATACATTTATTTATTTATGATGGATAAAATTTTTAATAAAAAAATTTAAATAAATAAAGACTTGAGCTCGAAAATTTTGTTATGAGTAGGAGGAGAAGCAATTAAAGTGATTTAAGTGGACGTATGCCGACGGGAACGAACAGGCTACACCATCAGAACAGGTGTAAATGGTGTAAGCCGTTGCTGCCATGGACCATGTTTGAGTCAAATAATTCCGGCCTCACTTTCTAGAACAAATATATTATTTTTTATAATTATATTGTATAATAAGAAATAATTTATTTAGAAATGTCGAAATAATATATATATATATATATATATATATATATATGTTTATATGAAATTTAATAGAGGTGAAACACTCCTCCGTGTATTTTTAACATCCATATGATCAACTATTAATCATTAAATATGTTATTTAGATTAAAAAAGGAGAGAGAAAATAGTTATATTATTTTAATTAGGTGATTTTAGGTTGTTCTAATTTAAATTATATATTTTTAAAAATTAATGATATTACATGATAAAATATATGAAGGGATGTTTCATCTTCATTAAATTTATTTTGACATGCAAGTATTAATGTGTCAAATGGTATATATGGATCACTATTTACGATGTAAATAATAATAAGTAGAAAATAAAACTTTTCTCAATATTTCTTCCCTTTTAAGAAGCATTACTAACTAATTTTGTCGAACATTTTATAATGAGGCCAAATTATATCGTAAAACTAATAATTATTAAAAGGTTAATAAAAAATAAATAATATTATGTTGTTAAGATATTATTTGGTTTAATGACTTTTATCTTGATCAAAGGGAGATCCCCCACTCCCGCCAGTTAATAATTTGGCCCCTCATCTTTTGTAATTTAATTAATTGTGGTAGATATGTATATGTATAGAAAAATATCAGTATATATATGATAATAAATTTGATTCGTTTATTAGTATCAAATTAGTTAAGTATATATACATCTCGTGTAACTCTTGAAGCTATATATATATATATATAATGATCAATAGATATATTAATAAAAATGAAATGTGATTAGTTTTTTTATAAATTCGTAATATATGATTTAACATAAAATTTAATTGACACATATAAATGCTAAACATGCAAAGAAAAAAATAAATTTGACGGTGGATAACTGGATATGAATTGTTTTTTTTTTTCATTTTTCTTAATAGGATGTTATATTTCTTACCGTTTATATTGTGTTGGCCGACGGAATTGCTCTTAATTATTTTGTTTTAAAAAAAACAATAAATTTGCATCTTTTAATATGATATTCATTTATAAATTTAAACATATAAAATAATAAAAGTTAACAATTTAGATATTTTATGTTTAGAGTTTTTTTATCACTATTTTATCATGTAACTCTTGAACATTTTTAATTCATTATTTATGTTGTTCATTTTCCTCCCCAACTTTTCGTTCTGACTCCGCACCTACACCCATCCAATTATAACCTTCCACTTAATTAGCAACTTAAGTAATTATTAAACAAAGAATTATTAAAGATAATTATGCTACCCTTTGTTTGAAAGAATTATTAAACAAAGGGTGAAACTATTGTCGATTTTCTACTGTCACTTTATTTCATTAGATAAAAGTAAAATTATGGAAGTGATCGGAATTGACAACCATTAAGTAATAAGTACATAAAAGTAATAACGAGTACGGCATGTTTGAATCAGTTAAATTTATTTCGATCAGAGTCTCTCAACTCTGAAGCCTTTGGCCTACTAAACAAATTAAAAATAAGTTATATCTACCCTAAAGGATAATTGGTTAGTTAAGTAATAATTATAGTGCAGCTCTAAAGGCGACATGCTCTAAAAGGCGCCACCAGCTCTAACGGCGACATGCTATTTAAAGAACGACGAGTTTTTATGTTTTTTTTGCCAATGTACTCGAGGACGATAAAATTTTGTATAAAAATGCATTATGAAATATTTGTGATTGTTATATTGTGTGGCTGATGATCACTTCGTAGAAATAAATATATTATGTACTTTTGATACTATCATTTTAAAATTATATTTTTTTTAATTTTTTTAAAATTTGGGACGGTTTTGAAGATCCTCTCAAATGGGGCGATCCAAGACCGCTCCAACTTCGAGGAGAGGACGGTCCGACCGTGCCACCGGATGGGGTGGTCTTAGTAGACCGCCCCATCTGGGGCAGTCGGTGACCGCCCCATTTGGGGCGGTCTTAGTAGACCGTCCCAGATGGGGCGGTTACCCTAAGGACCGCTAAAATTTCTTTGCAACCAGCATTTCAATGACCCCCTTTTTGGTCGCTTGACCGTCTCAAATGACGAATTTGAGGCGGTATACACATATTTGAGAGGGTCTTGACCGCCCCAAATATGCAATTTTCTTGTAGTGAATATACTTTGTATCCTAATTTGCTCTACCGATCCATCATAGGACATCTAAAAGAATCAAAGGTTTAAACTAGGTGATATAGTAATTTTTTAGAAAAAAATTTAAGGGCATATAACGATTAAAATATATTTATGTGAAGTACCTGTCGACATAAGCTATTTAGTTTTTAAATTTAGATTATATTATCGATAAAAATAATAATCTCTTTATATTTTATATTTTTAATATTTTTTCAGTGTGAGCTACTAATAATCTTAATCGAACTTTAATATTATATTAAATTAAATATACTATCAATAGTTTTAAAAATTTAATTCAATAAAAAATAATGTCTTTATATTTAAGATATACAATTAAAAATAAATAGTATGTTTACAAAATTTTTATATTTATATTTTCAATTATATATATATATATATATATATATATATTATCTTCTCCATGTGAGAGCCGCCTCCTTGTTGGAGTGATCTGAAGAGTTTGGTCAAACACGTTAAAACTAAAAGATGAGCATTGAACCCCTCAATAGATCTTAATGTTGACCCACATGTTAAAGACCAATAACTTTTATGGGTCAGAGCGCCGGCTACTTTCCGAAAGAATAGCAAGTTTTTTTTTTATTTGGAATGCAATTAATATCTTTCAAAAAATATTTGGCACATCACAAAATAAATGACACTTTACAATACAAAATAAAATTTATTCTACACATTCTTTAACCTCACAAAAGATCATCTCAGTCATGCTCATCACAAAATGAACAATTTTTTTTTATTTTTCTATTTAATATTCCAATCGGTCATCATAAGACAGACGACGCGTAAACTAAAATTTACTCCATACATCCCTTACCCTTATATATTAAATACGTTATACTTGGCGGGTACAAAGCGAAAGTACTGTGATAGCCTTTTTCTTGTCTCTTTATTTTAGTATGAATTTTAATTTATAACTTTTTTTTGTTTTTGTATCTATTTAGAATCGTATTTAATTATAAATGTTTAGAATCATCATTTAGTTGCGTAATGGCTAATTTAAGTTATATTGTAAATATTATTATTTTGGAAATATAAACTCTTTTATAATATTTTTATTAATATTATTGGTATTGAAGAAATCCCATAAAATATCCAAACATCTTATTAGACTTTTTGTTCCCATTTTAGTATATTTAATATATAATTTAAAATTTAAAAATAATCTTGGGAATATAAAAAGAGATGATTATATGGAGACAATAACAAAGAACATTTTTTTTTTGACTGAGCATTTTCTAGTTACCAAATAACAAAGAAAACAAAAAAAAAATCATTTTTTTCAGAAAAAAATACATCTACATCAAAAGCAAGCGACACTTGTCCCTTGTTTCCATTCGAGAGGGACTTTTGCAACTTACTTATTTATTTGCTTATCATCTAAATTAATGTCCAAGCAACTTGACTAAGACACGCCCAAATTAGAGCACTACTCCACACTTTGGAATAGCCATTAAGCAACCACTAGAATAATATTTTTCCCCGCCGAAAATAAATGACATGATGATGACATTTCTTCTAGAATTCCAACTTCATTAGTGGATGGTCAATCAATCTATCCAGAACCAACCACTGATGTCCATCAGCAACTTGTCATTATTCCACAAGAAAATTGGTGTTGTGCATTCATGATTCACATCACCTGATCAAAGCAATTAAGCAAGGACTAGATTCATATGTCACTCATGATTAGTTGCATGATCTAATTGATTATTAATGAATTTGCTTTAGTGCAAGCACAAATGCCTCCATCTAGAAAATGCAGTAGCAGCCATTATCGACCTCCAGCAACCACTCTCCACCACCACCACCCATTTACTAATTATATATCTCTCTCCCTTTCGTCATTGGCCCCCATCATCAAAGTTTTTTGAATAAAAAAATGTAAAGCCACTAGTCAAATTAATCATTAAGTAGTTCACTATTTATTGATTTTAATGAAGATTTAATATACTTAGAAAGTATTTGAACTTTATAGGTAAATTTCAAAATTGACAAGAAAATTATAATTTATTAAATTTATTATTAATTATGCATTAAAAATATGATATGCTCTCTATGAATTACTTTGTAAATATAATTGTCATACGAAATATATAAGAGAGAGAAATCACACATAGAAAATATAAAAATCTAATCAGATTCATTTTTAATTGGGTTACGTTCTCGATTGAAGTTCTTTCTTTGAATAAAATAGTAAATGATACAAGATACAAAATAATATTAAAGAGGCCGCAACATGCACCCTCTCCAACTGGCACCAAGGGCACAACGTGCCTATCACAGATGCTGGAAGCCTCCTCTGTCTTGACGTTGGATACAACTTTTCTCTGCCACCGCCCTCACCGCTGTCGCGAGAGGATCACCAAGCTTTGCGTGTCACTGCTTTGCTACTTTCTTTCTCTCCCTCGTTGCCATGACGTCCTCTCCCCCGGTGCATCACCGCTGCCTTCCTGCGCGTCGCTACCTCTCTGTGCTTATTGTTGCCTCCTTGCATGTCGTCGCGCTGTCCGATTTCCTCACTGTGTCGCCGTGCAGCCACGTTGCCTATGCGTCACCGCTGACTTCCTATGCATCGCCGCTCCCTCCCTGCGCGTCAATGCTAAGTCCTTGCACGTCCTCTTTGCGTCCCTGTGTGTCGTCGCTGCCTCACTGCCCGTCGACGCTATGTCCCTACGCGATGCCGTTTCCTCTGAACGTGTCGAGCTACGTCCCCGCGCATCACCATGTTGTCCGGCTTCCTTGTTGCACGTCGTCGCTGCCAGTTTTAGAGATCCGCACTCTGATACCACTGTTGTGCCCAAGAGATGATGGGAGCGGCAGAGCGACGACGTAGCAGAGAAAGGTAGAAGAAAAATAGAGGAGAAAGGAATTTACGAAGGACTCACAATCGAGAATTATTTTCTTTATTGATCAGAAAAGACTATTTATAATATAAGAGTTCAACTTAGAAAATAAAAATTAATCATAATCCACGAAGATAAATTTATGATAAGATAGAAAATAAAATTAAACATCATTTTCTAAACCAAATTAATTGGATTATCTTCATCAGGATTAATCCCCAACAAAAAAAAAAGAAGAATGATCAAAGGAAATAAATATACAACTCCATAGATTCGATTGCTGCTACACAGCCAATAAATTACATCCTGAGTGCATAATATCAAAGTGAATGTAGTAGCATTCACGAGCCACAACGTAAAAAGTGATGATGCATTTGCCTCTCTCTCTCTCTCTCTCTCTCTCTCTCTCTCTCTCTCTCTCTCTCTCTCTCGCTCTCTCTCTTTCTCCCTTGCAGCCACATCTTTTAAGCCACTAACTCGCGAAGAAGACGATCCAAAGGGTAACTGCATGCAAAGAGTCGACCGAAGAAAAAACTATAATTCCATATTAAAAATGAGGGAATGATAAAAATAAATATATAAAATGAGTAATTAGAATGCTAAGAATTTAACGATATTTTAACGACAATTATTAGATCACTTGATCAACCCGATGATCAAATTCACCAACGAACCATTGGTCACCATAACAAAGTACTGGGCAGAGAGAAGAGCAAGATCTTGATCATCGGCGGCAGAGGCAATATGTGTATATACACCATCCCGAGTTACTAACTAATTAGCAGCCTCTACAGCCCATGATCAAGATTTTGCTCTTCTCTCTTTCTCTTTCCCATCCCTGCCCATTTTCCTGAAATCCTCAGCATCTCCTTCAATGTCGAAAACGAACAAAAATGGAAAAAAAAAAACAAGGAATTAGAAGAAGATGAATGATTGAGATCAAGGAAGGAGGAGAGGAGGCATGTGCTTGTTTGCATGATGATAGATGGGTTGGTGGAATAAATAGATTCTGACTGAAGGAAGTAATATATAAGTGTGCATGGGACAAAAAAAACTTGTAAATAATAATAAGTGTATTCCAAAGAACGGGAAATTTGGGGCGCACAGCAGACACAGGAAGAAAAGTCTTTATCTTTATCTGATCCATTGAAAAAATGTAGTAGAAGAATGTTCCATCACATATTAATATTTGTTGAATGTGGAATGTTTCTTTATTATACATTCTAGAATGTAGGTTAACTTATTCATTTTTTTTTTCATTTAATAAAGATATATTGTGTTAAATATTAGTTCATACTACAGTTTTCTAGGTCATTGACCAAAGTAAGGTTGTTAGAATAGGATAGGACAATGATCCTATTGAGTAGGATGATCACACTCAATGCTAATAAAATAATATTAAATTAGATTATGATCTATACTTTAGATCAGAATTGAAAATATTATGATTAAATACAAAAAAATAACATTTGCTCCCAAATCCGGATTATTTATCAACAACATTTTTATTTGTATTCCATGATAAAAATGAATAAAACTATTTATAAGAAATCACATTTACTCATACACAAATATAAGTTAAAAGATCTCATTTATAATTAATTTTGTATTACATGATAATTCGAAAGGGCTAAATGAAAATAATTTAAAGTTAAATTATACTAATATTTAAATGGATTCCTTCTTGCTCAACTAGTTGCATCTTCAAGCCTTGAAGTATAATTACTTCAATAAAATCATTATCATAGTCTGGTGCTTGTTAATGCCAGTAGTTCTAGTGATCAATGTCCACCAAGTAGTTTTGGAACAAGAAAAGGAATGCAGAAGCAGAATATCCAATGAAGCCACAATTTTGGTACAAATCTCATTAATTAATTAAGGAACTTAAAAATTTATCTAATACAATCTTCTCTCTGCTCATCCTGGATTTTATTTCGCTATAAAAGGATCCATATATAACATAAATTACATCAAATAGATACTAATTGGCCATGCACGAGATGATATCCGTGCTTCACAGGCAACAAATGGCCTTCTTCCACTCACAGGAAGCGGTTCATGTACTCGTCGACGGTGGTGTACTTGACGTCCGGGTACAGCTCCGTGGCCTCGACGCCGAAGGACGCGTCGATGGCGAAGTTGGTGTGGTCGCCCTTGATGAACACCGCGTAGTGCAGCGCGAACAGAAGGTTCATGGGCATCGGCATCTCTGCAAATTAAGAAGCAGAGCATATTATTAGTACATGTCTGCTGAAACGAAGCAAAAAAGATCTCATTTTTTGGCCGGAAAAGAGTGGAAAAGTTCCCCTCCTGCTGCTACATACCTTCGACATTCTTGAGGACTTCCTCCTCGGAGATGTGGACCTTTTCGAAGGTCTTGCCGGTCTTCTTCTCCCAGAGAGCGATGAGCTCGTTGTGCGTTACAGTGTTAGCCGGCGGCCGGATGTACATAATCTTGTTCAAGGTCCTCGGGTCATCCACTGACTTGATGGTGAACGTGCCCACGTCGTTTTCGTCGACGAACACAGCTGAATCAAGCAGGCAGATCATGAATTAGAGGACGAAAGGTTGTGAATTGGTTCGTATGTCCTATTGATCAGTGACCTTGTGGCAAGTGGAGATTGAGAGCTGAAGGATGATTACCTTTGACGTCGCCGCTGCCGACGACAGTGACCTTGTCGGTCGGAAGAGAGGTGGCTCCTACTTGCGCCAGCGTCGGGAGGAAGTATCCGGCGAAGAAGTTGTTGGACACGAAGGTGTATGGGACGCCCGAAGCCTCCACGGTCCGTCGGAACTGTGTCTTGATGGCCATCACGCCCTTCGTCGGCCCGACGGGGTTGCCACGGTCGACGTCGTTTCCGAACTCCGATGGGTAGAATCTCTGTGACAACAGCGCAATATCTCAGCACGACGTCTGTGCATCATGAGCGAGTTCGACGAGCTAACAGGCGGGCTACGTTTAGATTACCTTAATGGTTCCGGCCTCCTTGATGGCGTCGAGGATCTTAATCTGGTCCTCCGTCTGCTGGAACCCCACGGCGGAGATGACCACGTCGACCTGCTTCACGGCGGCGACGAGGCTCTGCTGGTCGGTCAGGTCCCCCTTGACGATGGTGACGCCGGAGCTCTTGAAGCCTTCCAAGACCGCGGCCTTGGCGGGGTCGGCGGGAGCGGTGTCCCTGACCAGGGCGAACGTCGGGTGGCCCAAGCGGGCGCTCGCCGCGACGATGAACTTGCCGATGTACCCCGTGCTGCCGATGATCAAGATCTTGCTCTTTTCAGCTGCCATTGTCGATCTGGTGCTGTATACAACCGATGAAACGAAGGGAGGCAAAAGCTGCGATCAAATGGTTCTTCAAATCAAATGTTGTCTGTGAATTTGGTGGAGGAGAGGGCGAAGGATATTTATAGGGAGATATCAGATCGTTGTTGTGGCTCCTCTGGTTACAAGTAGCATTACAAAAATGACCAGTCCCACTGTTTAATTTTACGCGAAGGCAAAGGTGTGACGTAGGGATGACGTGCGAGGTAGGTTCATAATTGACTGCGTGGTCAATGGGAAATGTCTTGGTCAACGAGGGGATGAACAAGCGACGGCCTTTCATTTCTTTCATTTTTCAATTATCACGGAAACAATGCACTTTTGATTGTGACGGTCGTTGAAAGCTTCAACGAAATTGGAAGGAGAAAAATAAATACGAACGTGAGTGAGAGCGGCATATTTTACATTGGTTAATAATGATACTATTTTAAATTTAAATTCAGTCAGTAATATTCGGGATATGAACAAATTTATAAACCTGACTCAAAATTATTAGATCTACAACTAATTATTATTTTTATTTATCAAATACTGATATGTATTTATTTTATCAGTTTGATTGTGATTATAATTATCAGAATATTTGATGTTTATTATCAAAAACTTTTTTAAAATTATTTTATTAATTTAGCTATCATAACTTTTTTAATCTTATATGTTATTTTGGATTATTATAATATTTCATCTTATAAATTAAATAACATTTTCTATTATTATGCATGAGTATATAGTTAAATAATTAATCAAATGAGAGAATATAAGTGCTATATGTGGGTTGCAGGACAGTCATTTATCTCAATGCGTGTTGTTCAAGCTCACAACAAAATACTTCAATATCTCAAATAAATCAAATTCAAATTCCTTTTTTTTTATTAAACAGACTATTTGACAGCCTAATAATTCCATTGATTAAGTTTTTGCGCAATTCTATTATACAGAATATGATATTTTAAGTTTTGAACAAGGTCTCAATTATTATCTTAGTAAAATTAGTATATATATAAAGATTTGCGTGAAAAAAGAGCATGTTCTTTTCGTGTGGAAAATAATATATGAAATATGTGGTACCATTCTACCATAATTTCGTTAGTAAATGAAATAAGATATTAAAATGATTTAATTATAATGTGAATTATTAGGTAGGCCCGTAGTGGTGATGGAGGATGATGCTTGACGGAGCGAATATAGCAGGAAAGTAACGTATCATAAAAGTTATTCCCCATAAATTATTTTCATAATTTTTAAAAATATTAAAAGTTTAATTTATCATGCTTCTATGATTTAATCTTAAATTCTGAAAAATCTCCGTTTGGGGTGGCAAAAATAATAAATTAGGATTTTGGTGTTGAGTTGAAATTTTCTAGGTTGCTTGCTTTTGTATCATTCGACTTCAAATCTTCTAGATTGCAGCGTTGCATCATTCGGGAAATAAATAATTCTTCTATGCAGTGTTCAACAATAAGATTTTTCGAATTTTTAATAAATTATTCTAATATTAATTCTAATCATATTTAGATGAATTAAAATGATAAATTTCAATGAATGGTCGGATTGGTCATGCGAGAATCAACAAGTTAATTATCTTTTGTAGATAAGAACATATTAATTGATTTTTAAAAAATACAATAATATTTTTCTAATGATATAAAACATAAAAAATATTAAAATCTATATAAATAATACAAAACTAATCTTATATATAATCATATATTGTTAAATTTAAAATAAAATTGATTTAATAAGGAAAAAATAGAAATAGTGAGATAATAATAGCCTCACAAATGTTAGTATTAAAACAAAATTTTAATGTTTAAAATCAAATGTTAATTGTTAAAATATAAATTAAACTGTAAAAAAGGAAAAAGATAGTAGAGGTTCCAGAGGGAGGAAATAGAATATGAGAGGAAAAAAGAGAGTAAGTAAAAAAAAAAAGAAATAAAAATAGAAAAGAAATGACAAAAATACGAATCTAAGGTTGCGTGGCAAACATATGTGATTCTTTGGCGAATTCGAATAGATTATTATATCATACAGAAACCCTAAATTACTTAATAATTGGATATGTCGTGTGAATGATAAGTTTCTTTACTTATAATAAGTTCATTAACTTTGCCATTAGCCCTTACCGTACGATCAATATCTATTCAACAAGTTGAGGTAGCGAAATTCTTTGTCGGAGGGTCGGCCATATATGTGAAATTGCGGATTACCTGCACCTTAATCTCATATTATTTTAAATGAGGAGAACAATTAACTCGACGTTCTTTTGTTCATTATTATCTATATATATTAATAAAATATTTGTACAATTATAACGTAATTTTGTAATATTCACTAGGGTGAGCAAAATTAAGTTCGAGATTGGGTCGCGAATTAAATCTCAAAAAATGAAATCCGAATCTTAAATTTGTCCCGATCATATGAAGATCAGATTGTCCCGAATTAATCGATAATAAAATTAAAACAACTCGATTGTCTCAACTTTTTTATTATATTAAATATATTTTGAAAATTATAATATTTATAAGATATTTATTATTAGCAATTAAAAAATGGTTTTTTTATACATTAGTAATAAAATAAAACTAGTTTATATATTAAATATTTTAAAAAAAAATCATAATACAAAATATAATCATTACATACCTATATATAATATAATATAATATAACTAGATCATAATTAAATTCGAGTTTATTGAATTCAAATTCGATTTTGACTAGGATTAGATCAAAATTTTGAATAATATATACCGGACTTCGATCTAAATATATTTTGAATCGAGAGTTTTTTTTTATTTTGAAAATTCAATCAAACTGAGCCGAATGACCGGGTCAATTCGGCTCATGCACAATCTTAGCATTCACATATAATATAAAATTAGCAAATTCGGATGATGCATAATCTTAATATTCATATATAATTGCCAATGTAGACATTTGAGCATAAGTCCTAAATGAAAAAAGAGTGAATTTCAGCATTAGACAGGGCGAGGCAGATTATGGCTGAGTTTGAAAGTCACTCAAAATGTGAAAAAAAGTAAAATAACTATATTTTATAAAAAAAATAAGAGAAAATAGTCTAAAAAAATCTTACAAATTAAATTTTTTTGTAAAGTATTAATTATTTTTTATGACTATTCATCGATGTACATGGTTACTAATCCGTTCAAATCAAAAATGATATGATAAATTCTAATTAAAGTGATGACTTCGAAACTCAAAATCGAAACTAGTGTCTCTCTTCTCAACTCCAAACACAAATTCAATCATTTTTAATTTATAAAGCATTAATTTAATTTCAAATGCAACCTAAGTCATCCACCCACCCACCTCCGATAGCAACAAGGTACTTTTAGGATGAGTACGTGGGTGGCAGCCCCACAGCCTCCGAAGCAGGAGCCGCTACACATGCCCTTCTCCGACGGCACCGTCACGCACACTTTTGATTTTTTCTTATTTTTTAAGAGTAAAACATAATTTAGTACAAGGAAACATATTAAAAAAGTAAAAAAAAACGTGTTATTTTCACTTAGGTTCTTTATTTGTTTTCATATTTAATTCTAAACTATAATTTTATAATGTTA
Organism: Pontederia paniculata; assembly: GCA_001647135.1. Taxonomy (NCBI): domain Eukaryota; kingdom Viridiplantae; phylum Streptophyta; class Magnoliopsida; order Commelinales; family Pontederiaceae; genus Pontederia; species Pontederia paniculata. The sequence goes on from LTAE01003232.1 coordinate 21,007, forward strand.
AATTCCTAAATTTATTCCACTTATCCTTCTACTTATTATCGTAATTTCTTTTTGTTAAAATTATTATTATTATTATTATTATTATTATTATTATTATTATTATTATTATTATTATTATTATTATTTGTTAAAGAACTCTTTTTTCTATCGCAATGCTTCTGATTTGTTAAATGGCTCGAGGCTGACTTGTAATTTTTTTCATTGTAATCTATTGTACTCTAGTTCTTTTACCGGAGGTAAAAGATCTCATTTCGTAATTAAAAAAAGATTCTACTAAAAACTCCATGGAAGATGACGTGACTATTAGGTTCCGTTTACTTTTAATGAAAATCAATTATCAAGAAAAATAAGTTTTTAAGAAAATAAAGTTTAAAAAGGTAATTCATTTTCACGTGTTTGATAAATTATTTTAGATATAGGAAAAAATATTATTTTAAAAATATACGAGTGATATATTAATGAGAGAAAACTGATTTCTCATTTTATAAGAAGTATGCTATTTTTTTTTATTTTTTAACATATTTTTTTTGGTCAATAGGAAATTGTTGACCGAGTTCTTTTTATGATTATTAAAAAAACTGAAAATTTGTTTCTTAGGAAAATAAATTTCTTAAAAATAAGTTTTTAAGAAAATAAAGTTTAAAAAGGTAATTCATTTTCACGTGTTTGATAAATTATTTTAGATATAGGAAAAAATATTATTTTAAAAATATACGAGTGATATATTAATGAGAGAAAACTGATTTCTCATTTTATAAGAAGTATGCTATTTTTTTTTATTTTTTAACATATTTTTCCTGGTCAATAGGAAATTGTTGACCGAGTTCTTTTTATGATTATTAAAAAAACTGAAAATTTGTTTCTTAGGAAAATAATTTCACCAAAACAAGTGTTTTGACAAATAAAACTTCATAGGTCACAATTACATTTAATTAATCGAAAAACATTATACATAAAAGATTATTGAAAATAGTCGTGATATTTTTCTATCACAGAGTTCATAAAAAATAACTTGCTCAATTAGTTGCATCCAAGGTTGTCAAGATCGAGATCTTAAGTAAGATCGTAAGAGGGTCATAAGATCGAAAATCGTAAGATCGGATCGAGGATCGTAAGATCCTACAAATTAATAAAATAATATATTTTAATATAAAATATATCTTTTTTACTTTTTTTGCACTCAAATTTTGAATTAGACTTCAATAGATCATTATTTGATCAATTTATAAAAAAAAGCTATTGAACTCTATTTATATTCATTGTTATTATCAAAATTGTAAAAAATACTATTTTTAAATGATTAAAATATTTATTTGAGATCGTATAGGATCGGATAAGATCGTAAGATCGTATGACATAAATTAAGATCCTATTAAGATCTTACCCATAAGATCCTCACATTAAGATCGAGATCGGTGAGTGCCCTTAAGATCGTAAAATCGTAAGAACTTAAGATCTAGATCGAGATCTTGACAACCATGGTTGCATGCTTTCTGGGACATTGAGATTCCATAAAGGCCTTGTCATCATCCAAGGAAGCAAAGAAGCATAGTTCTAGTGATCAATGTCCATCAAGTAGTTTAGTAACAAGAAAAAGGAAGACAAAAAAAAAGAAGAGTAACCAGTCAATCCACACTTTTGATACAAATCTCATTGATTAAGACTTCAAAACTCATCAAAAACAATCTTCGCGTGGATCTTATTCACTGTAAAAGGATCCATATATAACATAAATAACATAAAAAAGATACAAATCTATATGTTTATTGTCCACAGACAAGATGATCCATACTTCATAGGCAACAAACAGCAGCCTTCTTCGACTCACAGGAAGCGGTTCATGTACTCGTCGACGGTGGTGTACTTGACGTCCGGGTACAGCTCCGTGGCCTCGACGCCGAAGGACGCGTCGATGGCGAAGTTGGTGTGGTCGCCCTTGATGAACACCGCGTAGTGCAGCGCGAACAGAAGGTTCATGGGCATCGGCATCTCTGCAAATTAAGAAGCAGAGCATATTATTACTACATGCCTGCTGAAACGAAGCAAACAAGATCGCAACTTTTGGCCGGAAAAGAGTGGTACCTTCGACGTTCTTCAGGACTTCCTCCTCGGAGATGTGCACCTTTTCGAAGGTCTTGCCGGTCTTCTTCTCCCAGAGAGCGATGAGCTCGTTGTGCGTTACAGTGTTAGCCGGCGGCCGGATGTACAGGATCTTGTTCAGGGTCCTCGGGTCATCCACTGACTTGATGGTGAACGTGCCCACGTCGTCTTCGTCGACGAACACAGCTGAATCATGCAGGCAGATGATGAATTAGGCGACGAAAGGTTGTGAATTGGTTCGTATGTCCTATTGATCAGCGGTCTTGCGGCAAGTGGAGATCGAGAGCTGAAGGATGGTTACCTTTGACGTCGCCGCTGCCGACGACGGTGACCTTGTCGGTCGGAAGAGAGGTGGCTCCTACTTGCGCCAGCGTCGGGAGGAAGTATCCGGCGAAGAAGTTGTTGGACACGAAGGTGTATGGAACGCCCGAAGCCTCCACGGTCCGTCGGAACTGTGTCTTGATGGCCATCACGCCCTTCGTCGGCCCGACGGGGTTGCCACGGTCGACGTCATTTCCGAACTCCGATGGGTAGAATCTCTGCAATAACAGCGCAATATATCAGCACGACGTCGTGAATCATGAGTGAATTCGACAAGTTAACCGGCGGGCTACGTTTATATTATTACCTTAATGGTTCCGGCCTCCTTGATGGCGTCGAGGATCTTGATCTGGTCCTCCGTCTGCTGGAACCCCACGGCGGAGATGACCACGTCGACCTGCTTCACGGCGGCGACGAGGCTCTGCTGGTCGGCCAGGTCCCCCTTGACGATGGTGACGCCGGAGCTCTTGAAGCCTTCCAAGACCGCGGCCTTGGCGGGGTCGGCGGGAGCGGTGTCCCTGACCAGGGCGAACGTCGGGTGGCCCAAGCGGGCGCTCGCCGCGACGATGAACTTGCCGATGTACCCCGTGCTACCGATGATCAAGATCCTGCTCTTTTCAGCTGCCATGGCGATCTGGTTCTCCTGCTGCTGCTGCTGCTGCTGCTACTGCTGGACAAGCGAAGGTGATGTCTGTGTAGGTAGTGTTCGATCAGTTGGCGAGGGTTCTACGGGAACAAAGCGCAATATTTATAGGATGCCTTGAGGTGGCCGCCAAGGATGACCGAAGTGGCTTTCGGCTCTCATGTTCGCGTATGAATACACAAAACAAGGCAAAATTAATAGTTCGATTGATGGTCATAGTGGGAAGCTTCGTCTCCACCTCCTCGTTTAATTATGTCACGCACCGTCCGTTGCTGCCAGAATTATTCATGAAAAATCTTGCCCTGCACCTCCATTTGACTAGTAACATGATCCAGAAAGATTGGAAGGTGGAACAGTCCATTCCACTCCAAATAGATCAAAGTCAATTAACTCCTTTAGTTCATATTGTTTTGAAACATATTATATTGTTTCCTACTAACTCTTCGTACTTATGGACCAAATAATCATCTGAATTTTTTGTCAAATTTTTCCTTTGAAATTATTTCATAATATTCGAAGTTATTAGCATATGAATAAAATTTTTAACTCAAATTTTATATACGAGACCTCCTTTAATAATGAAGAACTTTCTATTATTCACAATTTTTTTGATACGAGAATCTTTTGGATCGCTTAAAATATTATCTAAAAGAAATTTTTTTAGCAGCCAGGCTAATGATGTTGTTAGAGGAGGAGGACCAAAGCAACTAAACTTCGATGTTTGTTTGGAAGTGGAACCCATGACGTGCACTATTCTTTACTTTGTTATATTCTGGAAAGATCTATTAGATAAGATCAGCATCTTGGCATGTCAGGGAAGTAGATCGATTGCGACATTTGTGATCTTTTGACATCTAACAACTCCTCAAGTCAGTGGTCAATGTTTGCATACTACAATGGCGACAAGTTTCCATTAGAGCTGGAGCTGCTAAGTTTTTTTATGAGAAAAAAAATATTTTAACTGCACACGGTAAACACTACTACAGTCAAATTTCATGTATTTCCATGAGTAATTTAGAAAGGTGAGAATCAGCGAGTAGACTAGTCCGATCATAATGAACTTCTTCAATTAAAAGCAGAAATATGTGATTTCTGAATCAGAAGAAAACTTGCAGAACAGGACCTGAAAAAACTGAATCAATAGTTCTTGCACAGTAGATGGATATCAGAACTAGAGCCACAAAATCAAGCTTAATTTGTTCTATCAAATACGAGAAAAAAGTAATAATGTGATCAGAAGATTACAGTTCTTATTAACAACAAGAATTAAAACTGGTTCCATAAACTTTAAGATTTTAGCTATAAAATTTATATAATTTTATACGAATCTACGCTTTTCATTTTATATAATAACAATATTTTGAGAGATAAAGTATTAACCTAATATTTAAGAATAAAGTGCCAAAAATTAGTTCATGTGTTGAGATAATAAAGCTTATATATTTTGTATATTCAATAATGAGATTTTTTGTCGTTAATAGTATATTTATCATTTATAATTATATTTATTTGGTACATAAATTTTCCAATCGTGATGGGTCAAAAAAATGATTCCACGTTCTACCACCTTGGTTCGAACTTCGAACCCGCTTTTGTTTTCTTTTTATTCATTTATGATGTGACCTTTTGTAAAATTATATAATTTTAGTAATACTTTAAATAATGATTTTCTCAACCCAAAAAACAGTAAGCAAAATAAATAATATAAAGAAGCATATTTATATTATTATAATTCTATAATAATATGTATTAGTTTATTTTGATATACTCATAATATTTATTTAATCAAAATATAGATAACAGTAATTAAAATAAATGCAATATTTTTTATAAAATAAAGAATTTAGATTTTAGTTTGTATTTAATTAAGGTAAAAAATTAAAATATTTATTATATATTGACGCTATTAAAATATTTTGTTTGTATATTTAAACTATCAATTCTTTTGACTAAGTTAACAAAAATTTAAACGCATTAAAAAAATTATCACTAAAGAACTCTTAATTATTGCATCAAACAAATATAGTGAGTTAATATTATTTTTAAAATAAAAAGATCATAGCAAATAGCTTAGATCATATTTTGGTCTTACTACTTTGTTAATTACAATAAATTATAATATTAACTATTGATCAAAGCACATAATTGATGTTTTATTGCTTTATCAATTAAAAATTATCATTGATGATAAAACTGATAGATAAGGTTAATTTGATATTATTTCATGGATTTATGTGGAATATTATATTATATTATACTAATAGTTTTCTAAATAATATTTAATTATATCAACTTTTTAATTCGAATTAAGTTTTTTATATTTTAAAAATAATTCTTTCTTCATTTAATTAAATAAATTATCCTTTAATTTTATCATTTTATTCAAATATGATCAAACTAAAATATTTAATTTATCATCATCGCACTTTTTCATTCAAACAAGAACCCGTGTTCTTCATCCAAATGCCACCAAAGGTAAAACCACTAAGAAAATCTTTTTACCAGCTTTGTAGTACGGATAAGACTTTGTTGTTGTAAAAACTATTAAAAAGAGCTGATGTGCCTTAAAGAAAGTTCTTCCTTCCCATGCAATTCTAGGTACTAGTAGTTTGACATAGATCACTTGTTATGATAAGCTAGTGAAGTCACCTCTCAGGCATGTTAACTAATATGGGCTAACATATTCAATTAATACAAGGGTAGGCCAAAAGTTTGGATAGACAAGTGACAGAGTAACATGCACAGCTACGCTGCTAATTCTAATTAAAGTTAGTTGCTAATACAAACTTCTTCATAACAAGAAAAGGGGGGATGCAAATTATCATGTTTGCAGTGCGCAGACGTGGTGTGATAATGACTCAACAGAAAAATCAGAAAAGGATTGACTGGCAAGAGATTTCGAGTAAAGAAGACTGAAAAAATTTATTTCCCTTTCTTAAATTATTTGACTGACATTACAGTCATTAGCCAATACATGTGTGAGTATACTGTTCCCAGCATATGGGCAAAGGGAAAGATGTAAAAATGTAACTATACACATGGCTATTTCCTTTACTTCTAAACCACCAAAATTCCAGCATCTGTGGTTCACTAAAGAGTGTATCGGGTTGACAAAGCTTGGAGGCTTGGTACATGTTACAGCAAGGATAGCCAATCAACTAAAGCACTATTAACCTGCTCCGGGACCTCGTCATGAGGACAATGCCCTGCCTGCAGATTGACAACAGTCGTATTTGGATAGAACTCTTTGATCCGGTTGGCCTTGGCAGGACCAACCCAAGGGTCCAAGTCGCCCCATAATAGCAATAATGGACAAGAGATCTTGGATAGGACACTATCAAGTGTAAATTTGCTTTGATTTGACATAAACTTTGTCATTAATCTGAAAAAAAACACAATAATTAAATTAAGCGTCAATCTATTTAGTCATGCTTCTTCTGATGTCGATGCGAGCAAAAAATTTGAACATGTTAATTGGAAGAACAATATCTATTCATATTTAAGTAACTTTACATGACAGAAGAGGCCTCTTGCCCCGTACCTGTAATAAACTTCTCCTGCATTTGGGTCCACTGTCGGTCTTGTTATCGATTCCACAAGATAACTGTCCACATTGGATGTGTTTATATATACCTGAATCACCGAAAAAAATTAGTAGTTAAGACCTGTACAAATGGCAGAAAGGTTATGCAATAATAGCTTCACAAATCACAACCCTATTAAGTGCTGAATATTATTGCATTTGATAGAAACCATAAAACAATTTTGCTTAGATTACTACACAATTGTTCCTAGTGACAAAAATGTTGAAACCAACCAAAAATTGCATACACTTCATGCCCGATTCTCATATAAAAGTGCAAGCAAAAAAATGAACCAAAAGGTGTTCCTTGGTTGATCTGCTTTTTCAGGGTAGACAATAAAGAAACAGGAGATGGTGCTACGAAGATGAAATAAGATTGTGGTAGATGACCAAGTGATATCACTTATGTTAGCATTTGGTGGAGCTTGTAGACTTGAAAGTCATCCAGTTTTTATAGAGCTTTATATATGTTAAACTTTTTTTTTGTTTGAAAGGTACATGTCGAACTTATATGATGAACTGATTAAGTATTATGAAAGGAGAAGCAAAGGAACCGGAGACATGTCATACACTTTTCAAGACTTTTTCAACACGTGCAGGTTGCTTCGCTTGCCAGAATAGAAATCCCAGGACTATCTTTTGAAGGACTTCCTTCAGTGGATTGACGATGAACTTCTCTAAAGCTGTTTCTTCCTTCTTGTCATTGACTTGACTACCGGGGCTTCCAAATTGACCAGCAGAGTTCAGCAACACAACACCGCAAACTTGCTGAGGCAACTCGGCTGCAGTAATCAATGTTGCAAACCCTCCAAGGCTGAAGATTTAAGTTTAACTGGTTAATTCCATCAAATATCACCTTATAAGGGATAACAACATAGTCAGTAAAAGAACCACATAGTGTTGTAACAAGGAAAGCATCAGATGGCAACCATTGGTCACAGAGTTGCAGCTGCTGTGATTTGAGGAAAGAGAAAAAGAGTGATATATGGCTGGTGGCAATGCTACATATGGCTCAACTTTGTTTTTGCTTTATGATACAAGCAAATGAGACACAACATGCCCAACAAGTGTTATGTAAGGTGATTCAATACACAGAGTCGTAATTTTGCTAAACTAAATGAACTGCAAAGAGCATATATGGTTGAAAGAATGTTAGTGGTAAGAAAAGGGCGATGTCAGCTCTACTTCCACATAATGATGTCTGTGTCTCAGGTTCGCTGTTAAGCATTTCATCCAACATTTCATATGTGTCAGATCTTCATTGGCAACTCCATGCCTTGTTCCAAAGGTAGAGATAATTTTATTATCATGAGTGGAATTTCGGTCTCATTTCGGGATGTGGTTGAAGATTGTCTTTGCACAATCGAACATTGTTAAATGCATCAAGACTTAGATGGAAGAGAATTTCTCAATTATGTTTACCTATAAGGACACACACAAACACACATATATATACAAGTTCTACCTGTTCCCAACAAGTACTGCAGGTTCCTTCACGATTTCTTTCAGGAAATCAGATAATTGGTCTCTCCAAACTGTTGCATCATAATCAATCAAAGCTTTCTCACTCCATCCAAACCCAAGCAAGTCTATGGCATAAACCTTGTGAGTTTTTGCTAACTCTGGAATATTATACCTGCAAAATATTGTTACTATTAAGAGATTATCATTCCATTGCTTTTGACCAATGCACATAAATAAGTCCTCTCCAGCGAATATTAAGATGTCATCTTTACTCTGGTTATGGGATCAGAATCTCTAGTTGCCTTCAATTTCGCATCTATGCACTTAATATGCTAAAAAAAGCTATTTTCTATTACCAGTACGGAACATGAGAAAATGAAGGGACAAACTGGACAAAAAATAACTAATATTTGGTAATTACTAGAGAGATCGAGCTCAGTGCTGAACATAGGCAAACATATGACCTGTGTTGCTTGAATTTATATTAAGTAGATAGAAAGAAACATATAGCCAGGAATTCCATTGTTGTGTGTGTGCACGCGCGCGCGCGCGCGTGTTTGTGACGGGTGGGCGGGAGGAGGGTCTGTTAAATTCTAGCAAAATATAAAGAGAAGAAAAAGTTGCTCGCCTTTAAATTGTTGATAGAAAAGGTGAATATGGAAACTGACTACCTTCTTTTCGAGAAAGGACTGATTAAGCATTCTTAGGCCATTAACAATAATGACTGATTCTTTTAGCATTGAACTGAACATCTATGACCCGTTAATACATGACAAACAAGATAATGAGATCCTGAAGAAAATCCTCACCTCCAGTGAAAGGCTGAAGCACCAAATCCATGTACGAGGACCACCGGACGCCCCTTTCCCTGCTCTACGTAATGTATCTTGTGACCTTTCCATGTCCAAAAATTGTAGCCTTCAGGTCTGAAAGGCAATCTCTCCATTCCTGCAACTAGGGAAAAAAATACACACGGCATGAAGATCTGTGAAGAGAATTTAGAAGCCCTGAGTTTAATTCTACAATCCAATCAGAAAACCGAACATAACTACTAGACAACACAAGTTTCATGAAACTCAAGAAGCCCAAGTTTCTTAGATTTTAAAAAGCAATTATGCTTCTGAAAGCATAAATAAAGCTTAGTTTCATGGAAGAATTTTATTCACATTACTTTTGTCAGGTTTTTTTGCCCTTTCTCGATTGGTAAATCCAACTAAACAGGAGCAAGTTGCATGAACTCATTCTGTGACTGGAAGCAGCAATCCAGAATCTACATATGTCTCAGAAGCAAAGTTACAAACACACCTCGGACTGGATCGGATGTCAGCAGAGAACAGAAAACCGAGAAAGCGATCCCCTTCGATACGAATTTTCTTCTTAGCATTCCACTTTCGCTCCCTGTATAATTTAGTGGAAGGTCTCATTGTTAATCAAGTGAGTGCAGAGAAAACTACGACGTAGAATCCATAATACGAATCGAATTGCTAAGGAGTCGCTTGGAATCCGACCATTGAGGTAAACGGTCCCCCTGCGCTTGGGAACCGGCGGGCGGCGGCGACTGGAACAGGTCACCAAATCTCTGATGGTTGAAGCCGTCGAGGGCGCGACGGAAGCGGACATCGATGACGCAGATGACTTGGTTTCCCCCGAGCAGCACAAAAATGAGGCCCCGAGGAGAGATTTCGAGAGCACCACCAACAACGAGGCGAGAGAGCGGCAAAAAAACAAACACCTTGTGGGAGTCGCGAGTGGCGCATGTAAGGTGCTCGTTCTTTTGTGTGGTTGGCGAGAGATATGGGAACTTGGCATCTTTTAAGCCATGTCATTTGCGAGTGGTTGTCCTCGTACACAACGATCGGGGGAAAGAAAAGAGTACACAACGAAGCCTTCTGCTTCTTCTTCTCTATCCCCTCACCCCGCCGCCGGTTGAGCGTCTTCACGTCTCTCCTCCTTCTTCTTGACCCCTAAGAATCCATTAATCTGGTTCCCATCCGAATGAGGCCTCTGCTTTGTTCTTACGGAGACTTGTTTCCTTGCAGCGGAAATGAGGCGACTTGGGGCTTCGGAGCTTCCACGACTGCGCTGTTGCGGTGAGCCATGGGCGTCCCAGAGGTGCCATACCTTCACCAGCACCATTTGGACAATGTAAGACACTCTGTTGCTATGCTATTACTATCTTGCAGAAATACTTGTTTCCATGTTCCTCTTCTATTTCGAGATTCTTTTGGGGAATTTGCTTGATCTGTGACTATTAGTTTCTTCAAGCAAGTGAGGCATACGACATCTTCCAAGAACTGATCCAATAACATGATTCAATATAAAAAAGTTGTATTAAGATCATCAAAATGCAAGTGGGCGAAGAACATGTATTTATTTCTGGTTTTCTTGTGGTTCAGGAAGAGGAAAAAGGTTGAAACTTTTATGCCACCACTTGGTAGGTCCTCAGAAACTGTAAAATCTCATGAGATTTTTTGTTAGTGTAAAATTTGCTCCACTATTACATTCTGGATTGCCTATCAGATGAAACGATTAAAGGGATTCAAACTCTTCATCTAGAAGTAGGAAAGAAGCATTTGTTACTTGATTATATGATACAAAAGGATTGAGATGTTCTGATATCTCGTAACAATGAGTTCTTGCCTTAAAAGTTTTGTGTGAACTTCATTGTCACTGAACTCTGAACTTCAGCTTCCAGGTGTAACTGACTCAATGCCTAGATTTAACTTGAGTTTGAGTAAATATTTGAATTATGTGGAGATTGAAAGTTAGAGTCTATCCTTGCGTTAAACAAACAAATCCTGCTGTAACTTACTATACTAAGGAAAATTTGTCATCCTCCTTGGCAATGTACTCACTCTGATATCGCTTGCCTTCTTGCATTTGCACCCAACATCAGTGTTTGAATTTTAGCTATATTGACGTATATTTGACAATATTCTCGTAGAGTTGGTGAACAGTCTGCCTTCAACAAAAGAGTTGGTGATTTTTCTGATTACCAGTACTTCTTAAAATCTTTTTTACTTGTAAGAACAACATCTGCTTTAACAGGCAAGGGCAATATTTATGATGACTGCATGTTCTGTCAATTCATGACATTTGAACTATCCAGTTGATTTAGCTCTGGGATGTTACAGACCGGTAACTGGAAATCAATCGAGTATTCTGAATACCTGAATCTCAGGTATTCCGGTAGCAGAACTGTAGAATCCAAACAGCCCAATGCACTTTCCTTCAATCCTGTAATAAGGCTTAAAAACGAATTCAGAAGAAATTCTATGGTGAAATGAAAAACTGATCTTCCTTTGCCTGGAGTAGCTTTTATTCCTGGTCTAGTAAAACTCTAAAAATTCTTGCAAAGACAGAAACTAAGTGATACTAGAGTCCAACCTTAACAGAAACGAAACAAAAAGAGCCGTGCATGAAACAAACTCATATCTCGAACTCGATTGTAGTTCTATGATTTTGGAAACCAATCAGCCACTCCAATATAATGATACTCAGTTAAGTTCCTGCATTCTGAGTTATCTGCCTTCAATTCTGACATGGCTGACAGGGACCTATCTACTGATGGATCCTTCTCCACTCTCTGTTATATGGTACATAACTACTTCATCTGACCGATGAAGAAATCCACTCCAATCCTGGTATTTATGAGGTGAAGGGACTCGTTGTTGACTCTGGTCTTTTCCTGAAATGAGTCTTTAGTTTTGAGTAACATTTAAATGAGCTCTGATTTTTTTTTTCTTCCTTCACCATGATTGATAGTTCACAATCGTCTTCCTTCCTCATTGTTTCATATTGCGTAGGATTTTCTTAGGTCTTGCCGAAGTAGTGTTTTCTTTTACAGGTCGGAGTGTAAATTTTTGTAATGTAAATCAGTTTGAGATGTCACTGTGAAAATATTGAGAAAGTAGCATTGAGATCTAAAGACATAATGTGACATAAAGGAAACTTTCTGTGTTCTGGAAAAGTTGTTCACAGTAACTTTGATGTTGTCTGATGTCAACAAGTAAATATGTATCTGTATTTTTATTTTGAACATTCCTTTTGTCTCCTATGCAGTAATCCAATTATGCTAGAGGCTTTTGTAATTAGCATCGCTTCAAGTATCATATGTGAATACGATGAGTTGCTTACTTAGTATCTGCTACTTGGAACTTCGTCTTGAATTGTATAGTAAGCATTGTCACTGAGGATAATAATTTCCCCTGATGCTTGATGACTCTTAAACATCCTAATGGTGCATTGATTATTAAGATTTTAAGTGGTAGAAAAGGAAGGAAATATATATTAAAAAATGTTCCTATTTTTTCTTCTCTCATCATTGATCTTCCTAGGGCAAATAGAATGATATCAATTTTTTTTTCACAGGTTGATTGTATTTTTATGTCTTAGGTGGTTAGATCTGAATGCTAAATTGATAATACATAAATAATGATTCAGTCCCAGTTTTCCCTTAATCGTAATGGTCCAAGTGAAAGCTGCATTCTGTCCTGCAATTTAGTTTTCAATCCTTCTGTATGTTGATAAATATGAATATTCATTCATGGAGAACTTGCAATGCAGACCATTCAGACAATAAGACTGACAAATCTTTCTGTATATACAACTTGTTTCCTTTTTGGATGATTTTTGTACATATGATGTTGAATGAGAACATGATTTTTTTTTTTTTTCATGATTTGGTCATGTAAGAAAATTTTCCTACACAATTATATTTTTATATATTACAAGAGAGAAATGGGAGATGAAAAATACTTTTTCCAAAGTTAAAAAGGGGAATGTTTTTTTTTTCGATAAACAATAGGGAAGTATAAAACTTTTGGTCATTTTTTTTTCTTAATTTTCAAACACGAGAAATAGAAACAAAGGACGCCCTAAACAATTTGTATGTAATTTATTGAGATGCGTTAAAACATCTGTATAAAATGATATTGAGAATGGATATGGTAATGAATAGTTATAACACATTTAAGATACATGATCAAGTCTTGATGTTCCAGTATCCCAATATCTGCCAGCCTAGTTCACGATTTGAATTAGACCCGTTCGAAAACTAGAATCGGAGATTTACAGAGTTTCAATGAATAATTTAATTTGATAAATTAATTTTAATTATATGACCTCATTCAAAAACTAAAATCGAGAATTTTTAGAATTTCAATAAATAATTTAATTTTATAAATTAAGTTTAATTATATTTGATAAACTTAATAAGTTCTATTTGAATGAACCATATGAGAATAAAAAAATAGAATTAATTATTTAAATCAATTCAATTACTTATAAATAAAAATAATAAAATTAGCTTGAAACATAAAAAATATTTTTAGAAAACTTAATAAAATAATATAAAAGTTATCTTTTATATAATATATAAAATATTTTGGTCAGCGTAAACTAAAAACAAATATTTAATTAATGTTACTATAAAATTAAAATATAGCATTTAAAGTTAAACATTAATAATTTAAACTAAAAGGTAAATATTACATAATATATATTTTTTTTGTTAAACTTAAACTAGAAATAATTTTAGAGTTATTTTGTTGAGTTAGTATAAAACTAAAATTTAACATTTAAAATTAAATTGATAATTTAAATTAAAAGATATTATATGAAAAACATTTTGTCAAAGTTAATCTAAAAATAGTTTTAGAATTACATTATTGAGTTAGTATAAAATTAAAAGTTAACATTTAAAATTAAACATTGATAATCAAATTAAAAGGTATTAATAATGTCTTGAATCTTAACCTAGTGATAAACTTATATGACTCTTAGTGCATCGCAGTCTCTCGAATAATTAGGACGACGAAGTCATGTCCTATTCGGAGGTCTCGCTTCTTAGTCAGCAAGCTTAAGGGGGATCCCTTGCGAGCGAGCGGAGACCCCAAAACCTAAAATGCTTTATAGTTTATGCTTACTATTTTATACTAGGAGTCCCTATATAAACTCTCTAAGGTTTGGATTATTTTGTATCTTATATCATCTATTATTTTTTTATATAAAAATAAAACTCAGTCATCGCCCGAGTATGTAACCCAGTTAAGAATGAACATCATTAAATTCTTATGTCTTCTTTGTATGATTTCTCTTTCTCGTTTATTTCGTGCAACAAAAGGTAAATATAATATTGACAATATTTTGTTTTATTTAAACTAACAAAAATTTTAGAATTATATTATTGAGTTTATATAAATTAAAATCAAATATTTAAGATTAAATGTTAATAATTTTAATTAAAAAGTAAGTTAAAATATAAACTAAAAAAGAAAAAAAGAAAGTAGAAGGAAGATAGTGAATAAAATAGAAAAGTAAAATTAGAAAATAAAAATTGTCATGTTAACCAAAAAATTGGAAAAGAAGAAAAAAAAAGTAACGTGCAAATATGAACCGTCAGGTTACTATTGCAGGAATCTAGCAGGCAGAACTCAGGATCAGATGACCCCTAGTTCTAGTGGTGGGGTCATCCTTGGGTTCTACCAAAAATTTTATTGTTTAGCATAATTCGCTGGAACTAGACTTGAGTTTTGACTTGGTTCTAGTAATCAAACGGTGTGCTAGGGGTTTTAACACTTAGAATTGGAACTAAGTAAATATTTCGGTCATTGATAAGGTAATTTATTTATTTATTTATTTATTTTCTATTTTACATATTTATTATTTTAAAAAATAACTTAAAGTTTGAGGGCCGATAATGAAGTTAATTTAATTTATATATAAATAGTTACGTATTTGACCTAAAATGCTGACAATAATAATAAGTATAAGAAGATAGTTGATATTATGATAAAAATATTAAAAAATTAAGATGTAATAGTAAGTTAGATAATTTTACTAACGACTTATAAGTTAAAAAATGGTAAGCTAAGGCCCCTTGTTCATTATTTTATACTTATAAATTGTGACTGAGTCTGTTTGACTTAATTGATAAAAATATTTGATAAGCACTAATATTGATAAGTATTTTAGGTGTTTTAAATTTTAAAATATAAATAGTTACACTTACATGTTTGGTTAAAAGTGTTGATAATATCACAAGTAGGTGCAATGTTATTAAAATTAATATTCACTTTAGATACCCTTGAAGTTATATAATAATAATATTAAAAAATATGGACAAAAGAGTAATATAATTAATTAAAAAAATCAATAACTTAAAACTAAGCAGGATAATATTGCTTTTTAGTTGTTGCCCTAACAACTTATAAATATATTTTTTTATTTTTCAAACATGATTTTTTTTAAATTAATTATAAGTAGTTTTAAAATACTTGTAAACTAAGTCAAATAGACCCTAAGTTGTAGATCTTATTACTTATAATTAAAAAAGGTTAGTTATCAAATACTTGTATTTATTTAAAAAATATTTATAAGTAAATATGACCAACTTATAAAGTCGGGCACATTCTCTAATTTAAGTAACTCCTTTCACAAATTGATGGATTGTCAATTCCACATTTTGTTCCTTCCAGTAATGATTTTGCATCAATCCAAGTATATGCTTTATCCAAGTTCATTTCTCCATTAAATCAAGCTAGATTCATGTCCAAATACTCCATCACTATTTTTTGCATAGAAGTTTTACTATCCCTTTCCAAAGCTTGGGTCATCCTTAACAAGCTTCCAATAAAAGTAATTTGTTCATGCTCTCATCTAGCACCCTTTAGATTAATTTGTTCATGCTCCCGTCTAGCACCCTTTAGATAAGCTATGATTCTTGAATCACATATCGACAATAATTTAAATGATTTATTATATGATACATACTACAAATATTACCATTGTATACTTATAATCTTTGGCGACTTTAAACTTAAGCAGTATATACAGTACGATAATTAAGAGTTGACGTTAAACTTTGATACATAAATGTAACATCCCTGAATATCTCGAACTAACATCACCTAAGGCGAGGACTCAATGACGCTATGACATTCGATATAAGAAACATGGTTATTATTATTATTATTATTATTATTATTATTATTATTATTATTATTATTATTATTATTATTATTATTATTATTATTATTATTATTATTATTATTATTATTATTATTATTATTATTATTATTATTATTATTTAACAGTGGGAGCAATTAAATTAAACGTCCACAATTAAGACATATAAAATTGATCTCGCAATGGAAATTCGAATATAGACTCAATTTCCAAATATATCAATAAATCCATGGTGAACGTTAACATAAAAGTTATATAAGTTTAAGATAAGCTCATAACTATAAATCCATTACTATCATAGTCTCAACACTATGACTTAATAACATGAATATAAGGCATGGACTTAATGACTCCTAGTATATGCAACCATCTATCACGAGCAACACGGCTATCAATGTCACTTTGACTCACCTACACGAATTTAGAGTACAAAAGAGAATCTTTCAAATAAGAATATGTAAAAGTTGATACCATTCCAAGTGGAATAGTATGACAAATACACAATGTATCATATAAGGGTTCATATGGCTCGTTCAATTTCAATCTTATTAATGTCAATTTCCATTCAATGTCAATAATGACATGAACATCAATAACATTATTTCATATTAATGCTCAATTATTGACATTGAATAGTTTCACATCTAATTCAGTTCAATCTTGAAGTTATTTACCTATTTTTAACTCCATGTTCAATCGTTTATTCAATTCGATTAATCAATAAAGTGGATAATTAATTGTGTATGCATAGAAGGACTAACATACATCGTTCGGTAAGACTAGCTAAGCCTAGATCGACATTGTATCTGAGTGACTTCTTCAAAGATAACCATATAAGGTTAATCAATTTAAAGATAATTTATCTCACAATTCAATGGGTTTAACATTTTTTAATCTAATTTATGGTTTAGCATGTAATTCAATTTTTAGGTTATCATTATACAATCCAAGAATAAAAATTGTTTAATTCAGCATATAAACATTCCAGGTGTTGTTGACGTACTGTGAAAGTTCCTTCACAAGGTGTGAGCACTATATGTTCGTGGGCTTAATAGACTTTAATGACCACTAATGTGAAAATTATGAAACAATATCATAGCAAGTGTACTAGTCACTCAAATAATAAAGTGAATAAGTAGAATAGTCGATCCTACGAGATCTAATTATTTCTCTGTTCAAATTTGTTATGTGAGAAATTAAAAAGATGTTGAGATAAAATTATAAAACAAAATTTAGAGATTAGAAATTATGATGATGAAAAAGTTAGAGTAAAATCTTAGATGCCTTCCAGCGACACTCTCAACTTCCCTCCCCCATCCCTCAATTTTTTTATTAATGTTTATTTATATTAGAAGTAATATATATACATATATATATATATATATATATAT
>LTAE01003233.1:0-38473 GCA_001647135.1 Pontederia paniculata
CACGCTAACAATAATTGCATTATATTCATGAGCATCAAAAAGTAATATAAGGCACTTCTATTTCTAGATAGCACTCATATATCATGATTAGTGAAATTTACTAGTTAAATAAGATGACTTTCATCACTTAACAACCTAAGGTAATTCGAATGAAGAAGCTAATTTCATAAGAATTTGACAAGATCTTCACTAAACAAAAGATTCACAAGCATGCATAATCACCATTCCAAGGCACTTAAATTCTAAACATCATCTAGCCCTAAAAACAAGGGGAATTAGCTATGCATGACAAGAGAAAGGAGAGGGAGAGAAATAAGCGAAGAAAATGTCATTAAACTAAAAATCCCAAGTTCATACATTAACATTACAAACTTTAAGTTTAAAACACTACAAATAAACATACCTCATTACAAGAATTAGAACCCTAGAATGAAGCCTCTAAAGTGTCACCATGGAGCCCCAAAATCGGCCCCCAAAGGGGCCTGAACTCTGAAAATCGGCTACCAAGCAAACCCCCAAACAAACCCTAAAATCTCCTTTTTATACTATTGCGTCACAGCCCGTGATGAGCGGTTACGGCCCGTGTGATGAGGAAGCGCTACGGTCGTGATAGGGCGCACTACGGTCGTGATGAAGTGGTGCTACGCTTGTGAAGATGCGCTACGGTCGTGACGAGAGGCGCTACGGCCGTAAGAAGATACGTTACGGCCCGTGAAATGTGTTGTGGCCCGTGAAAATGCGGTCGTAGCGCATTCTTGACCGTTTGATTTCTAGGCAGTTGAACAGAGGTGTGCTACGGTCGTGACAAGAGGCGCTACGGCCGTGAGAAGCTGTGTTACGGCCCGTGAGGTTTTGTTACGGCCCGTGAAGCTTAGTTACGGCCCGTGATGATGAGTTACGGCCCATGAAGATGGAGGTCGTAGCACATTCTTCGTCGTTTGATTTCTAAGCCGTTGAACAGAGCCTGGCTACGGTTGGACACTTCATGGCTATGGTTTGGAGATAATGGCTACGAGCTGGTGCTGGTTGAACCTCCTTCTAAACCTTCTAAACTCATCTTGAAGTCAGTTGAGCTCTCCAACCCTTCGAAATCCTAC
Organism: Pontederia paniculata; assembly: GCA_001647135.1. NCBI lineage: Eukaryota > Viridiplantae > Streptophyta > Magnoliopsida > Commelinales > Pontederiaceae > Pontederia > Pontederia paniculata. The sequence goes on from LTAE01003233.1 coordinate 1,098, forward strand.
AAGAATCGTCCGACTTTGAGTAGATAGTAATTCTTCGAGGAATTGATATAAAATATGAGTTGAATCATGTGATAATTCTATGAAACAAGTGACTCAAGCTAACCATAGGTATGCATTTATCACACTTGTCAGTCGTCCGCCAATCTTTTGGCCACCCGATCTTGACTTGAGTTCCCTTCTTCAACTGATCTCTGGCCATCCGCTGATTGCACTTCAGCTTCCCCGGACATCCACTCTCCAGTTGAAGAATACGGTCAAGCTCCTTCGGTCGTTCGTGCTTCATCTTCGGACGATCTATCTTGACCTCCTCCAACTTCCACTCATCTCTAGTCATCCGCTCATTGCACCCCAATCACCTCGGACGTCCACTCTCGAGTGAAGCCATCTGTCAATCTCCTTCGGTCGTCGGCAATACTTTGGCCGATCGATCTTGACCTTGTTCCACCATCTTCAACTGCTCTGTTAGCCCGCTGATTGCACCTCAATCACTCGGACGTCCNCCTTCGAGCGTCTGCTGCTCCTTCTTGGAGATACTTCGGGCGTCCGCTCATTCCATATTGAGATCCTCGAACGTCTGCTCCTTCTTCTATCAGTGCTTTGGCCATCCGCTCACTTCTCAATGAGATCCTCGAACATCCGTCAAAGCTTCCTTTGACAAGCTTCGAACGCCCGCTCCTTTCCACTGAAATCTTCGAACGCCCTTTCCTTCTTCTAACATTCTTCAAACGTCCTCTGACACCTCGTCAGATTCCTTGGATGTCCACTCTTCTCCTGTCAGATACCCTGGTCGACCGCTGCTTTTTCTCTTCAGCCCTCGGACGACCTCTGACTCATCATCGGTCGTCCGCCCATCTTGCGGTCGTCTGATCTTCTGCTCATCTCAGATCTGACAAACTTCTGGTCGTTCGTTTGTCTTCTCACCAAGTCCCCGGACGACCTTTGTCTTCACCTGATATCCATCGATCGTCCGTACGCCATCTTCGGTCGACCGATCTTCATCCTCTCGTCTGTTTTGGTCGTTTGTTGCTCCTACACATGAGCCTTCGGACGTCCACTCCTGCCTTGGCAATCTCCTGGTCGTCCACTGTCTTCACTCTGAAACCTCTGGATGTCCATTGCCTTCATCCTTAGATCTTCGGTCGTCCTCTCTTCAACTTTGGACGACCTCCCATTCCCTTAGCCAAAGCACATCTTCGGTTGTCTCCTCACCGGGCGTCCACTTCTCTTTGAACCGCTCGTTCTTCGTCTCCTTTTTATAAGTGTGAAACCATCGGTCGCCCATTGTTCTTCATTGGGCAACCTCTCTTGTTCAGCTCTTGTCTTCGATCGTCCTTTAAATATCTTCGGTCGACCGTTCAGTCTTTAACTTCACTTCTTAGACCTTTGCCTCCAACATTTGTCGACCACTTCATATGCTTTGGACGACCACTGCACACATAGAGTTCTTCTGATATATCTTTTTATGTGCATAGATCATCCGTTCTTTAACTTTGGTCGACCTATCATGCTCTGTATTTGAAAACGTATCTGTAAGAAATCAGCTCAACAAGTTTATCAGTCCGGACTAAGTTCTCTCACAAATTTGTGATCATCAAAATAATCTCGGGATCCTAGATTCAACACCTTACTCTTTTCACTTTATTACTTGAACGACTAGTGCGCTTGCTAGTGTATTTAGAACACATCAGGCATCTTTACATTCTTCTTAACTTTACTTTATTTGGCATTAATATAATGCACAATATACTTAGCATTATCAATATAATGCATCTTTAACCATGAACGTCATACTTGGCATTGACTCTCAATGCATATAGCCCTTTTGGCTTAACTTTACTGTTCATGTCATTCTTCATCTTAAATATTCTTATCATGTGTCATTTTTAGAAGTTAATCATCTAACTTCACATATCATCCCCAAGTCGTCCTCATAGTCACATGTCTTTTTATTATCTTATTTGATTAAGGGTCTTAGGTACACCAACTTGTTTAGGTTGATTAGACCAAGGATGCACTCTGTGCCCTTCATTGTGCCCCACCTTTGGGCAAGAGAGACTCATACATCGGCTAAGGTGAAGCGTCAATAATCTCCCGGGAAGCTCGTACACCATCTTCGGTGTCGAGTTCACCTTCCCATCTTATCTTTTAGGTGTGCATCTTAATCCATCTTTTAATTACAATACATCAAGCAAAAACACAAGCATTACATTGTTCATCTTTTAACTTATTTACGGGTAAGTATGCAAATCGCGTCTAGGTTATCGCCAAACATCACGTCAATGTCATCATAAAATATTTAATATACTATGTTATCCTAAGCAAAAGGTGAACAATCTATTTTGCTTCATTTATTCATAACATGAGAATAATCTAAAGTTGGATAGGTCATAAGTATTAATACATAGTATAACATGTATTCCATGTCCAATTCGAACCATTATTAATGATTTATAATCATAACATTACTTCTTATTCATCAATATAGGTAACTAGCATCGTCAACGCTATCAGTTTTGAGAATACTACCCGCCAGTATTGACCAATACTACCAGTATTGGTCAATACGACCTGCCACGTACAATTTTGTACGACCGTACAATTTTGTATGACCTTACAATTTTGTATGGTCTGCCAGTATAAATCAATACGGCCGTATTGATTTGTTCGAAGGTATTTCCGGCGGCCCGTATTATTTGATACGACCGTATCGGGCTGCGTCTGTTTTTCACCTTTTTCGCATCTAAACAATCATGTTTCATCCTAGGTTCAAATGTTGATTATTCTAAATCAATTTTCCTAGGTTCTTACATAAAGTTAAGCATGAAACATCTCATAACAAAGCATCAAACAGCACATACATACATTTAAAAATCTATAACCCTAATATTATTATTCTAGTATGAACCCTAAGCACGTTCTTCATTTTCTAAATCCTAATTCTTCCTTCTCACTTAGAAATGATCTTCACATATACAAATCCACTCAAAAAACAAAAGAGGGAGAAGCGGATCCCCTTTACATACCTCTTATCCAAGTTTCCCCTAATTTGCACTTGTTCTTCTTCTTCTTCTTCTTCTTCTTCTTCTTCTTCTTCTTCTTCTTCTTCTTCTTCTTCTTCTTCTTCTTCTTCTTCTTCTTCTTCTTCTTCTTCTTCTTCTTCTTCTTCTTCTTCTTCTTCTTCTTCTTCTTCTTCTTCTTCTTCTTCTTCACTTCTTCTTCTCCTTTCATTCAAGTCTGCTACAGCCCTTATCTTCTTTGATCCAGCCCCAATATCTCCTTCACTTTCCTCTTCACTTGTTGTTGAGCATGAGCTATGAGTATAGAATCCCGTTTTTGGTGCTTTGACTAAGTTTCCAATGTGTTTGAGGGAGAAATGAGAGGAGAGAGAACATTTCTGGTTATGAGGCTTATATGCTTCGGTGGTAGTGGACTTTAGTGGAAGTTTTGGTCCAATAGGAGGCTACCATGTGGACTGGTGTCTAATTAAACTTTGAGGGTATTACAACCGGACAATTGAAAGGTAACATAGATGCATGTAACAGTAAGCCAAGATAAAAAATTTTGGGCAAAAATACTGAAGTAAATGTTAATGACGTGTTAATCAGTCCTCTAAAATAAATATGATGTGTTATCAGAATTTATAACATGTTTAGTCGTAAAGTTTTATAAGTTACCTAGTAAAAGATTACTTATAAGAGGTGTCGCGGTGGCCAGGTTGCTGTCTTGCCATCAAATAATTGGTAAACTTTGCTTTTAGAAAGTGATTGGTGATTAAGATATGCATAAATCAGGTGCTGTTGGAAGATGAGTATGACACCAAAATTAATGATGAATTTTTAAATATATCTATATAGATTGATGTGCATGAGAACTTGTACTAAACCAAGCACATGGTAATCATATTAGTAATATGGCCTGATTTTCCTAATGGGTTAACCATTAGGGTAATGCTTGATTTATAATTAAGATGTGACTTGCTCAATATATATGGACATATAAATATATATGAATAAGAAATGAAAAGATAATTATTAACATGATGCAACTTCAAGATTTAGGATATGATTAGTGAACATTGATCATGATGTAATTTCTTTAATTATAAATGTAGACACACATAAATATATTTATATGTCCATATATATTGAGCAAGTCGCATTAGTAATAAATCAAGAATTACCCTAATGATTAACCTCATTAGGAAAATCAGGTCATATTATATGCGTTTGTGTGTGTATCATATTACGAATAAATAATCATAAGTAGATAAAGATTTATCCAAAATAAATACATTCAGATTAATAAATTAGTATTTATTGTTAAATCCGAAATTTATATTTTTACTATTTAAATAATAATAATTATCTAATGTGATTAATAGTGTATTTTTGATATGTAATTCTAATAGTTGGAAATTATTTAAAATATTAGGTGAAGGGAGATAGCAATGCTTCGATCTAATTTGGGTGATAAGACATTAATAAAACTTAATTGTATACGTGACTAGGTTATCTTTGTTATTGATCGAACTCCAATGTCGACAATCAAATGAGGTTGAGAATTATTGAGGGCGAATGGATTTACCACAATAACATTAAGAATGTTGTCATAGTTATTCATAGTTTTACATCGAGATAAGACACTTTTTGTATGGATTATTACATTCACGTGGTTTTCATGCATGTATATCATTCTTTAGTTTCGTGCAAATATGCTAATAAGTCATCCTTCTCTTGAAGAATTTCCAAATGACTTTTATGATATTTCTAAGATTCTTGAATTTTATTGAATTTGATGAAAATTTCATGAATTAGATTCTTATGTTAGATGCTTCCTTATGAAATGCATGTGCATTCATACACATACTACTTGCCATGTTAAACCCGCCTCCCGGCAAGATTTTTGTATTTCATTAGAGAATGATCAACTCCAAGTAGGTGCGACAATCATTAAATTCATTCCAAGGTGCGACGATCATTAAATTCATTCTAAGGCTACTTCTTTGTAGCTAAAGAGGAAAAATGCATTTAAATGGTATACATCACATGATTTTATTCATCATTTATTGCATTGCATTACGGGCTTCGATTTTATTGGTTTCTTTATTGTGCCTTCCCACTCACTAAGCCAAATTATGCTCGCATGTCATTCCTCTTCGTGCAGATGATGATTGTTAGTATTTCCATGTGATACGCACTAGGTGGGATGTCATTTGTGTGAGGCCGAGGATGGACATATGGTCCATTTACATATTTGCATATTGAATAAGTAGGAAACTCTTGCATATTCCTATCTTTGAAACTTGTATTCACTCGTATCGGCCTTATGGATTTGAGCTTCATGTTGTTATATCCTTCTCATGGATTAATGAGGGTGTTTGTTCTTCTTCATATATTTAATTATGAGCCATGTGCTCCTATGCATATATTTGCATTTTTGTCATTTGTCCCTTTATAAGATTCCTTCCATTGATGATCATATATGTGATATATCACATTTTTATCCATTGGCATTTTTGTCGAGGTCCATTTTATGCATATGTCATGCTGAAATTTTTGGAATTTTCATGACTTAGTTGATTTTCATTGTCATGTTTCTGCAATCCTTCACTAATTAAATTGGAATTAGTGAATTTTTAATATCATCCCTCTCATGATGCTAACGGTCAACTATCTCAGGATTGGTCATCACAACATCGGCAAAAAAAAAGGAATGGGAACATTTCAATGAAAGATGTACTCATTCTAATCTATAAATACAATTGATAGGGACAAAGAAGATGCTTTGAATTTTTATTTTATCAAAAGAATAGAAACTTCACATCACAAGAAACCTAAAAGGAACCTTAGACTAAGGGGAAGGCAAGATAAAAATAAATAGGTGGGTGAAGAGCAAAATCGTCAAAAAAAATTTCCGCATCTAACCTAAATTACAAACTTACAAATTTTAGTTCATCAACAAATTTTGATTTGTCAATCAAGTGATTCTTTTGAGTTCATCCAAAATCTTGTTAAGTTCTTTTTTAAATAAGTATGGGATGCCATTTTTAACATTACTTAGTACAACAAGAAAAGCAAAAAGAACAATGAAACAAGCGTAAAAAAACTTTTGTGATAATTATGAAATATCGTGCTCATGTTGTGATTTTTTATTTTGAAAAAAAAAACATTCCTTATATTAAAGAAGTAAAGATAAAGTAACATTTTATACTTATTAGAAAAATAAGTTAATAGAAGTTTAGATGTAATTTGATGGAAGGACTTGAGTCAAACTAGGATAAGTTTATGAAATAAATTTTGTACGTTTACAATTCAAGGTTGGATGCAAAAAAACTTATATCTAGAGATGTTCAAGGAATAATTAATAGAATATATCCTCTCTCATTACAATCGATTTGGTTGAGACAACACACAATATATACCCACAACACCAAAAAAAAAGAAAATAGATCGCCAAACTTGAATAAAAATCACTCATTGCAACCTATCCATTAATAGCACTCTACATTCACCTCTAACCACTATTCCTAAGAATTATATGTACTTGCTAAGGGGGATTTGAACCAAAATTGCTAATTTTGGTTCAACACAATTATGAGAAGATTGATTGTACCAAAATTAGATTTCTACAAAGTTGACCCTAGTCTAAAACCTAGTATGTCACCAATGATGTGGATCGTATTCTATTGGTCATTTCCAAAATGAATTGAGATTGATTGGACACAAGCCGACGTCACCTCCATAAACTCACTTGTTCTACTAAGTAAGTTTGAAGGAGAGGAAGGAATCATGTGGTCCCTGACTTGGGCCGCGTTCCCTTAATAGAACGCAAGTTTATGCTATTTGATTATGTTTCATTATATGTATTGTTTGATTCTACTAATTGATTTATTATATAGTTCAAGATATACTTAAAGATAACCTAAAAATAAGTCATATTCACAATCAATAATAGGGTTAGAAACTATTAATGAATGCTTGATTGAATTTATAAAAGAAGAGATAAGTCCCTCAACAAATAGAGGAATTTATTCCTAATATTAATGGAACTCACACAAGGGATAACTAAGTGATACATGCCAAAATAGGCATGCATTTTATATAGTTCTAAGCTTGCGTTTAGTGTACAATTTTATAGTTTTCACATGAATCTATCATGGAATTGGTAATCTATCCAATTTATTGTGCTTTCTATGTTTAGTAGTTGATAGGCTAGGATCAAGCATGAAAATACAAAATCAGACAAAGAATTGAATTTTAAGACTATTTCACATGCCGTAGACCTTGAAGCCACATGAAATCACAATATAAAATTCCAGGCTCGAAGAATAAAGATCACAAGCATTACTAAGATTTAATTCAAATAAGAAAGAATTGTTATGGATTTCTTTTTATAGTTTATCTAAGTTGAACTTTTGATAGCATTTATGTATATGTTTAATGCTTCTCTGAGATTTAATTTTAATTGCATTTGTTAATTTTATTTGAGTGGAAACTTCGATACGGGCATGTAAGTTACTTATGGAGGATTAATCTAGGATTTTACTTTGCATGAACAGTGTAGTTTAGGAGAACCCAAAAGAACCCTAGGTTTGAAGTCAATTAAATAAGGAAGAAATCAAAAGAACTTAATTGTGTGAGAATTTGATTTTAATGCATTATGTCTAACTTGTTAGGATTAAAAATCGTGAGAATTAATTCTTATACATTATTCACAAAATGATAATTCAAACTTGAAATACTGGGGGTTAGATTAGATTCACGTTCTTCACTTTATCATTACTTAATATACGCTAGTGTTTATGTTAGAATCCATAGCATATGTGAGGTTTCATCTCACTTTATCTTATAATTAGTTTCATCTTCACACACCTTCTGAGATTGACATTTTTTCGGTAAGGTCGAGATTGATATGTTTTAAATTAAGTTATTACAGTGAAACTTCAAGGGATCGACACTTTTTCATCATTTTATTACTTATGGACTAGTGCATTTGCTATCATTTGCTAAATAAATTTTTCAAGGGTTCCTTCAGGAACAATTGGATTCTTTCAAGGACAATTGAGCTACTTCGAGGACTATTGATGGCCTAACTAACTATATTTGTACTTCTATATACTAGTAAAGATAAATAGAGAAGAAATAAAATGGTCATAAGTTTTCTATTGTGGTTATCTCTCGTAGTGTTCATATTTTATGTTCTCTGTTAAAGATAACAATGCATTGTTAGATTATGCTCCTAATTATTGTAAACTCTACATTATCTTTACATATGGCATGTCATAGCTCATGGGAGGATATTTCTTCTATATTTCAATTATGCAGATAAACATGCTCCTCAATAAATGGTGATGAACTTGTGTTATAGTTGGAACAATCATAACACAATAAATTATGCAGGATATCTCTTCAAAATTTATATTACAAAAGTTGGAACAATTATAGTTGCAGAACTTGTGTTACTTACCAAAATAAGCCCCTTGGTAATTATCTATATTATAATTACTAATAACTATTATGAATCAGTGGATTTATTGATCATTAAACTATCTTCTAAACAAAAGAAAAACTCTATATATAAACAATTAACTAAAGGGAATTCCAATTTCTAATTCATTCATAAAAAATACCACTTAAGAAAACTCAACAGTAGGAAGAAATCTAACGACTATAACAAAAAGTCTCGTTCCAATATTGTGGTGCAAGCTAGAGACGGCAATATTAACCAATGTAATGAACGCAAACAAGGTACATAAAACTAGTTAAGCACTTATTAGATCGAGTAGGTACTTTTTTAATCTAGAGAATGTGAGATCTCCCTCAGCTTCGTAGCATGGTCTTGATGCAAGGTGACGAACACGTCTACTCCTCCATCCTCTTGTATTGAAGGGAGAAGCATCATAAGTCCCTCCACAGGCACCCAACCGGGCATCATGGCACAAAGCCTGCCTTCTCCACCAAACTCCACTTCCTGAAACCGGAACCCTAACCAACTGTCCACCTCTACCATCGGCGACAGCACGTTCGCGTGCACATCGGACCCCGGCTGCATTCTCTCCTCCTTCTCGTACATGACACTGCGATCCATAAGGGATTTGAAGCTCTCCCCATCAGTTCGAACCACCGCATCGTGGATCATCTCGGTAACGCACTGCAGCCCTCCTTCATGCAGCTGCCTCACGTCAGACTTTGAGTAGGCGAAGTGCACGAGGTTGCCGAAGAACTCCTTAGGAACTCGCGGGTTCAGCTTTGGCCTACCGTTGACGGAAATCCTTACCATCGAGTAGTCTCCAGCGTCGAGTCCGCGTGCCACGGTTATCTTTCTCCAGAGGTGCGCCGTCAAGGTCACGACAGTGGAGTATTGTCGCTTGGATGCAGGTTTAAGCTTCTCGGCAATGAACTCGGATGAGTAGCGCAACATGATGTTCGATATCTCGTTCGGATCGACGTGTTTTCTGGTCAGACTGAACTCTTTCTCCTCTGGTTCAACGGGCACGAACTCGAGGTTCCAGTTCCTGAACTCGTTGCGCCCTGAAGCTTGATTCGTCAGCCACGCTTTATCGCTGACTGGAAGCGGGTTGATCGGAACGCCAAGCACTGCCTGAACCCATGCGATGATGAAGTTGCTCATGGACTGGCCGTCGCACACCTTGTGGTGATTGGTCACGGCGATCGCCAGGCCTCCGCACTTGAAGCGATTGAGTTGGACTTGAAGCAAGTGGGCGGCCCCTACGATCGGAGGGTGCAACATCGACAACTCCGGTGATGGCTCGAGAGGCAGGTGTTCGGATAAACAAGAAGCCACCGTGGCTTCCACCACTAGCGCCCCTCCGTTGCCGTCTCCTCCCATGTGCAGGCACGGCCGGCGGGACTGATCATAACCAAGTTGAGCAGTGAGCCGTGGGAAGTGCATCAACGCCTTCGATAGCCCATCGATTAGCTCGGCGTTTGAGGGGGTTGGAGCAGTGTAGGCGTAGATGATGGCAGCGTGGATGTTGGATTCAAGGAGATCGAAAATGGTGAGGGGTTCATCATAGGGTTCGATCTTGTCGTTGATGGGATTTAATGTTTTGAATCTTTGCACTTGGACCTCCATGATTTTGCTACACCTGCAAAATTTGATGTGTTCTTTGTATATTAAGAATGAGAAAGAAGAAGAAAAGATGTGCCCGCCCTATGTATATTAACTTACCACAAACAAGAGACGCATGGGTTTCGTGTATCGTTCGGTAACAATGAATGCTAATTAAGATGTATTATGGAGGTTGTATAATGAATGATAATTAAGAGGTTGCATTTCGTCAGGTAAATAAATAAAAGAAATATGGTGTACTCATTCAGTTAAAAAGTGCATCAAATAATGTACCCAAGGGGGCAATTTTTTTGGGGGTGTCCATGTATTAGCAGCTTTAGGGGGACATATACAATGACTTTATCATGTTTGAACTCTGAGATTATTAACGTTCACATCTCATTGTTAATTTTCACAACCTCTTTCACCATAAAAGATGGCCTTGGTAAAAGAACATTTTTTTTCCCGTAGAAGCTAATAGGACAATTTGTAATCAGATAAGAGTGTTTTGTACAAAACGCATAGTAAGATTGTAAAATATAATGTATGCATAAGGAAGTAAACTAATTTGGTGACTATTGTAGTCATTTATTTTTAATTATAAGGATTTACCGAAAGTTGCTCCCTGCCTATATATTTCAATCAATGGAATACTAATTCTGGTTTACTAAAGTTTAATGAAGAATTCACCTTTTACCGATTACAAATTTTCCATAAGAAAAATGTAAAGAATATCATCGATCACAACTCAGTTTTTACGTCTCAGATATAAAACTAATTAGTCCGATTCTTAATATTATTTTTTAACACAACCAGAAAACATATTTTTTTAAATTTTACTTTCTCGTAGTTTTTTTTCCTTCTATAGCATATTTTTCACAAAATGCACTGCACCAATATTGGGGTTTCGTATAATGTTTAACAAACTTTACAGAAGGTGCATTAAACACTATAAAAAAAGTTATTCATAATGTTTGATAAACATAACAGCTAGAGGTAACGACAAGTGTGTTACAAAAATATTTGTAATGTTTATTAAACAAACATCACAAAAAATTAAAATGTTAAGAAAAATATACCTCTATGTAACGTCTAAACATCACCACAAGTGAGCCATTGGTGACGTTTAAATGTCACTAAACATCAATAATTATTTAAACAAAAGGTATCAAACAACAAAAGATTATCTTTTGTGATGTATAAATGTGATTGACATTTTACACATTTAAACGTTACGAGAGATGTGATTTTAATAATGTTTAAATGTTATGAAAAGCAACCGACATAATTTAAACTTAACAAAAAAGTAATGTTTTGTAGCATTTAAACGCTATCAATTAGTTACAAAAAAAATAAAAAAAAATATTTGTTTATACGATTATTACATGAAAAAAAAACAATGGCTAGCAAATATAACAAAAAAGATAAGATTTTTAAGAAGAAACATCCATAACATCTTTGCAGCATCTATATTTATTTATAAAAGGACTATGTATGAAGAAAGAAAATCAAATATTTTCTTTCCTCTATGAAATCTAAAAGGTCAAATAATTCTTTCATTAATTTTATCAGTGCTAATAGACAACTATTTCCTTCCCTCTTATGAATAAAATCCTGCAAAAGTCAATCTTCTTCAGGAAGTGTTTTGCTAGAGGTACATCAAAACTGCATCTTATTCTCGGACCTATTAAGGAAGAGAAATATTAGCCAAGATGGTTCAGAAAAAATGAAAGATAAAATAACAAAAAAGATAAGATTTTTAAGAAGAAACATCCATAACATCTTTGCAGCATCTATATTTATTTATAAAAGGGCTATGTATGAAGAAAGAAAATCAAATATTTTCTTTCCTCTATGAAATCTAAAAGGTCAAATAATTCTTTCATTAATTTTATCAATGCTAATAGACAACTATTTCCTTCCCTCTTATGAATAAAATCCTGCAAAAGTCAATCTTCTTCAGGAAGTGTTTTGCTAGAGGTACATCAAAACTGCATCTTATTCTCGGACCTATTAATGAAGAGAAATATTAGCCAAGATGGTTGAGAAAAAATGAAAGATAATATTTATAAATCTCACTGTTGAACATAAGGATACTTCATAAGTTTTATTTGTTGACAATAGCAGATATTATTATATTAAGCTTGGGCAGGAAAAGAAAAAATCACATCGAATATCCAGAAGATGGTAGGATACTGCATTTTTATTGGTCATATATTGTATATATTTCCATTTTCTCCTCAAAGAGGGAAGGCCAATTTCTCAAATATATATCAGCTAAGTGCTCCCTTTACCTTTTCCCTGTTATTCAAAGAAAAAATATACATTTTGAAAATCATCCAAATTGTAGCTATCAGAAGAAGTTATCGGATATTAGCTTTCACGGAGGAATATATATCTCCATAGGGAATACGAACATGTCAAATACAAAGTGTTATGCCTATATAATTAGTAAAAGTGATCAATTAATTGGGAATTTTTAGGCGGAGAAAAAAGACACTCTGCACAGGTTTGTTATTGGCCAAGATTAATCATAAATTTCAAGTCTCAGTAAATTTAATAATATGAATAGTAAGAATGTAATATCCGAAATCTTTTAAAAAGAAAAAAAAGGGTTTAATTAAATAAAATATTTTAATATATTTAATTCTGAGATTTAGATTTAAATCAGTTAAATTTGAAAAATGATTAAATGGGATTACTTAATTGGTTTAAATCTCAGAATTTAAATTTAAAATTTGAGTTTGAATTAAACTAGGAAACCCTAAACTCTATGCCTATAAATAAGATAATAGAGAAGCCTCACAATTTTACTTTCTCCCCAAAGCCCTAGCTAGTAGGTTTTCTCTCTCTAGGTAATGTCTCTCTCTCTTAGGTTTTCTCCCTCTCTCTCCCTTTTTTTCTCTTCTCTACTCTCGTTCTAGAACCATGTCCAAATCACTAGAAGAACGTGAAGGAGATCAAGAGCACTAGAGGAGATCAAGAGGGCACAGTTGAAGAACGAAGAACAACTATATAAGATTCTGTATGTAAATAGACGGATCTCAATAGATAGGTTGATATGATATTTAAATTGCATGTTAGGGCTTATGTTAGAAGATAATAATTTCATATGATTATTAGGTTGTTAATACATGTCTAAATTTCCTAGATGAAGATATTAATTCGGTTGAGAATTAATTCGAATTTTTCTGTACATTATGTTAAAGCCTGAAATAAGAACATAGCGACGAAAACAGATCGCGTCTCATGGACACCGCCCACGTCCATCATGATGATGCTGCGTTGTTGGTGCGTGCCAGACACGTCAGCGTGTCACGGTGCGTCCACCCTGGACACAACCGCATCCCTGACCACGAGACCCTAGCGTCGTCTGTTCTACGACACGGTTGCAACGATGACCGGAAGCATTTCCAGATGAGTCATAACCCGGGCCGCGTTCGCCTTGAACACGATCGCGTTCTGACTGCATGAAACCCTAGCGCCGCGTTGTTGAACACGGTTGCATGATTGGATTAATATATTTAATAATAGATTAAAGATGTATGAAGCGGTCGGTGTTGTTCGAATATGGACCGTGTCAGTTGAGAAAGATGATTAGAAAATTATGTGTTACGGTCGTGAAAACGGCCCGGGTTGGAAGATGAACATAGCCTGCATTGCCGTAACGTGTCTACCGACATATTTTAATAAAGAAAAATTATGACGATGCGACCACGTCGAAATACGGACACGACCTGGAAATAGCACGTGTCCTAAGAGGTTTATTTTAATAATAAGAAGACGATGTAAAGATGAACATGGACCGTGTCTTCATCTGACACGGCCTGCATCAACTCGCCGAAATAGCTCATTGACGATGTTGAATTCAACACCGAACACGGACCGTATCTGTGATCGACACGGCCCATGTCGGCGCTTCTGAAATGCTAATGATGATGGATTATTCCTGATGATTAAGGATTAATTATGTGGACAAGACAAAGGGTCATCATGCTTCACCTAATTAAATGTTGAGGTCACCATATATCGTTAAGTTTTGAGAGTGCAATGATGTTTAAGATAGGACGGGTAGAGCAGCTGTCACCCAATTCCTATTGCTTGGCTTGTCCCCGCCCTACAACGAAAGGATTTCTCGAGAATCCTATGTTTGTAATGGCTTGTGCACCCCCATTGACCTATGGCGAGACCTCCAAGACTCATGAGCAACTCAAAGTCACCAAAGCAACCCTTAAAGGTATTTCAAAGGCACTAATGAGATAAGTCAAAGATAACAAAGATAGCCACTTGGTCTAAAGATTGCATTTGCATACTGCATTAGAGGCAATAGGGCTATTGATAATAATCATTGATTGATGTTTACTAACGATGATTGAAGATGAAGATTTAAAGATGAAGTATGAAAATTAAGATGATTAATGATGATGATATAGAGTGATTGATGTTTGGTCATAGTCATACTCACTCTTTATGTAAAGTATGCTCAGAGTGATTGATGCTGGACTATCAGTCATAGCTCACTCTTGATGCATGGATGTCAAGTTATGAAAGATACTAAGTATGAAAGATGTGAAGTGATTAAAGATGTTACGATATGAAAGATGTTTATGAAAGATGATAAGATGATGTTATGTAAGATGTTAAGATGATGCATGAGGTATGAAATCATAAGATGATTATCAAGATGATGAAAGATAAGTAAGAAATGTAAGAAAGCTAAGGAAAGGAATAATTGACTTTTTGATTCTATCATTAGCTTATTCATATTGCTTTTTATTTATCATGTCGTGTTTATCTATTGATTGTCTTACATACTGGGTTTCATAGCTTCTGGATACTTCTCTTTCCTATATTGGATCGTACAGGTGAGTAGTCTGTAGTACAGGATGCTGGTGGTGCATGCAGCGACTGATGCTCGTGGTGGCTGATTTTGCACATGTCTAGTGATCCTTAGTGTCTCTTCTTTTAGTCTTTCTTATTGAGTCATTCTAGTCACGTCAGACTTTTGAGATATTTATTGATGTAGGACTTCCGCATATTTTTCTTATGTTATAGAAAGAGTTTTTGGACTCCTTAAAACTTTTATTTATTCCGCATCTTTCTTGACCGTCTTGATAGTCAACCCTCAAGCCAGATTATGAAGTATGTCGTAGTGCACCCAGGAGAGCATTCTGCCACATGGCGGGGTGGTCTTCTGGGGGCGTTACAAAGAATAATTATTACAAATTGAAAACTCGAAGAATAATTCCGAAGAAGCTAAAATCAACATGCCAACTTCCACATAAAGAAATGAAATCACCATTCTGGTAAGATCTCATGATGTAATTAAAGCCTAATGTCCCATTGCTCACAATCAAGCACTTCAATCGTAATATCCGGTTTCAAAAAGACAAAAAAAAGCCAAGGACAGTGTCCAATTCAGACCAAGCCTGTGTTGCTATTAAGAGATGAAAATATTAAATTTATTAGACTTTGAACTTTGAGCTTGATTTCATTTTAATCAAATTTAAAGTCCTAGACTCCTTTATATAAACCTCAAGACCACGAATGTATTTTTCAATGCCTCATCATTTTCCTCTCTCTCTCTCCCTCTTTATTTCTCTCTCCAGTCTCTCTCTCTCTCTCTCTCTCTCTCTCTCTCTCTCTCTCTCTCTCTCTCTCTCTCACACACACACACACACACACACAGAAACGATCAGCCATAGCACATGCAAAAAGGAGAGGATCATGAGATGAAGAGAAAAAAATGTTAGAAGATGCAAGAGGCGGATCCCCTTTATATATAAAGTTTCATAGATTATGCATGCTAGGATTTATCTCTAATTTAGAATAATGTAGATCTTATATTTTTTAATAGCTCCTTTAATAATATGTTAATTCAGATTTATTAGCATGCATAATTTGTGTAATCCATCTAGATTAATGAACAAAAAAGGAGAATAACGCAGTCTGACCGGTCGGACACGGTCGCATCCATGGGCGTGAAAACCCTAGGCATCGCGTCAAGGATGGACACAGCCTGAGAGGTCGTAACACTAACCACGTCCCATTCGGACACGGTCCGCGTCCATGATATTAATTCCTAATGTGCATCGATTGTGAAACACAATCCGCGTTAGTTTCAGACACGGTCTATGTCACTTGCACGCAAGAATTGTGTTCGAGTTTTATTAAAATTAATTTAATCATATGACGGTGCACGAACCATGTAGCCCCGAACGTGGTTCGATTAGTGCCCTAAAATAATATAAAGGATAAATTGGACTTAGGGATTGAATGCGGCCCGTGTCGATTCATGACACTGCCTGCGTCGCATATTAGAGATATGTTAAGATGAGTATTGCATAGATGGAACATGACTTGTTTCAACACGCCCTATGTAATGATGTCCTGATATTGACTATCAAAGTGCTTGTGCACCACAGAACATGACCCATGTTCATATTAGACATGGCTCATATCTGATAGGCAGACAATTACAATATGTTTTATTTATTGCATTGGAACCTTTGAATTCCCTGTGATGATAGATGCAACAAAATTGTACACACTTTCTAGCAAGTATACTAGCCACACAAGTAACAAAATAATGAAGAGTGTTGATCCCATGAGAACTTAGAATATCATAATCTAGACCTAATCTGAATTGAGGATATGGATAAAATAGATGATTGAATTATTTTAAAACAAAATAAATGATCACAAGCAATGGTTGGCGGAAATAAACTTAAACAGATAGATATGATAGTGTTATGTCTACACCACCATAACTAATTAAGGACTTCCTAAACCTGAAGATAGGATGAACCTCTAATCTAGAGAAAGAAATCTCTCTTGTTTTAACTCAATAATGTTACAGGCTTGAGTTAACTATTATACCCTAGGTATACGAAGATTAACCCTCTCGGATTTTAATCTCGCATACTCTCAAACCTAATGCACTAGGTATGATCCTAAATAAATCCAAGAGCTCTTTCGATTTCTCTCATATAACTACACAATTTAGGGATCTTTCGATTTCTCCTAAACTATGGTATTCATGCACAATAATAACCTAGATCAATTCTAACACAAGATCATGAACATGCAAGATTCTTCCTCTCGGATATCACATCAAACACATAAGGAATCATAACATTTAGAAAAGCATTAATATTGGCATAAGTACTACCAGATTCATCCATACATTGAAAACACTAAGAATCATCCAAAGTTAAGGGTTTTAATAATCATAGTCCCTATATAGACTACTCCATAGAAGGAGAGATACAAAAAAATTCATTCAGATAATATCATAAAGAATGGAAAAATACAAACAAAGATAGTCGGCGTTGCAGGTCTCTTTTGATTTCCCTTGCAACTCCGACAACGTTCCACTCTTTCTCCATAGAAAAGTTCGGCCAAAACCCTCATGATACTCTCTCAAAGGAACCCTATGAAGCATATATAATATTCTCCATCAAATGGCTAAGGTTTGGAGGGTCCATGTACGAGATCTGGGACGGCGGCCCGTTTAACTCCCCATAATTAAGCCCTGACGCTCGTGAATTGAGAGAGAATGTCCATCGTCATGGCTATGATGTAAAGTTAATGCTCGTGAAGTCATCGTGTAAAGTATGGGATTCTTCTATTGCAGCATGAACATTCGTGTCACGACCGTGAACTCATGCAATGATATGTATCAGGTCTTTTGTAGCACCTGTGAGCTCACTCTTCATGTCCGTTACAATGTTGGGTATTTTTGGAGGGCCATCTATAGTGCCCATGAAGAAGTCGAGCCTCAGTGTCGTGAACTCGATGCTCTTTTTTTTAGTGTTCTATAGTGATCGTTCAACATCCCTTCACGGCACTGAACTACTTTGATGCTGAATTTAGGTTGAATTCATCTCCATTTTTATCTAAAAAAGAAAAAAATAGAATTTTGGTAGATCACTAACTCTTTATACAATTTCAATGTTCAATAAATGTAAAACATGTATGAAATGCATAAAACGATATGATAAATGATATGAAATGCATGTCAGTTTTTGCATGCATCAAACTCCCACCACTTGAACACTTCTTGTCCTTATGCAACAAGTCAAGACTAAACTCAGGAAATAAAATAAATTCTTCATTGCTCCTATATAACAAGACAATATTCTCCCTTCCTCTGATCTTTTCACAATCATCATTGCAATATCTCACCAAATATCCAAAATCCCCACCATGTTCGACTTTGTGACTTTTAAAACATATTTCAAATCTCTCTCTCTCTCTCTCTCTCTCTCTCTATCTATCTATCTATCTCTCTCTCTCTCTCTCGTCTTTAGAAAAGAAGCATGACATCTATCTGATAATAGCATTAATGTTGAAAATCTAGGTATGACATGATCAGCTTAAAGCTTTGTTTGAAAATTAAGTAATGGAGGGGTGGAATGAGATGGTGGAGTATAAGGTGGGGTGGTGGAGTGTGGTGGATTATTATTAAACTCATATTTAAATAAAACTTTATGGTGGTCAATGTGCTAAACTAAATTATGTCATGTTTGAATAATTTAAATAAAAGTCATTTATACCCTTTATGATATATCATTATTTATGACTCTTAATAAATATAATAGTATTATATATTTATTTGATTTATTATAATATTTATATAGTTATCATTATTTATATCCCTTTATACATTTTTCTCTTATCTTTAGTATTGTTTTCCTCTTGATGCATTTTGTTTCTCTTTCACAATATTTTTATCTTTTTATTCCCTTAAAAATAAAGATAAAAAAGATCGAAGATGAGAAATAAATATAAAAAGAGTGAAAAAAAATCAATATTATCATTACACCAATAAAAAACATTGTTCAAATGACAATAGTTTAAGATGCTAAAGTAACAATGATTATAAAAATAATTGTTTATCTCAAATTAAATAAAAAATAACTAATTTGAAAAGAAATTATGATGAGATTCAATATATTAAAATATTATGATAAAAAATTAGCCCGACGAAAAAAAAACAAATGTGAAAATAAGATAGAAAAAAAGTTAAATCAACAAATGAACTCAAGTCAAATGTTTCTCTATCATAAATCAAAATTATATAAGGAAGAATATCATTTTAAATAAATTATGGCATAACTTTAGAAAGTTATTTAAAAGGATATTTTTGCCTAAAAAGTTTCATTCCCCTTAATTCCAACAATTTGGTGCAAATGAAATATTTGGAGTTTGGAGACCCTCCAAACCCCTTATGACCCCTATAATTTTTTTTATTCAAACATTATTTAACTTACGCCACCCACCCATCTTCCACCTAATTCCTCCTAATACCACAATCTAAACAAGCCCTAAGGGATTATATGATATGATTCTGGAAGTTGTCAAATCCGGAGATGACAAGACTTTGAAAGTTGCCATATTTAGAGATATCATGAAACAACCGCCAAATTCGAACTTGCAATATTTGGACCTGTCATTATTCAACTTAATGAGGAAGAGACTTCATGTGATGATCAAGATGATGTTAAATATTATGGAGATCAATCTGACGGTGTCCTTGCAATTTACAATTGGTCCAATTAAAAGATCAAGCAAGACGAATTCAGGTTGCACTTAAGAATCAACATAAAATTTGATCGAAGACATTGGATCAAATTCAAATTCAATTGTCAAATTGGGCGCACGAATAATCTCCACATGATAAGGCCCAAACAAATGGCTAAATTATTTAATCCAGAAATTTGGAATTAATTAGGATCAAATATTATTTTTAGAGGCTTGATAGGAATTGAGTTGTTATTTTAGGAAAGAAGTGTCCTTTACTTGTAGGTTAAGTTAAAATTTTATTCTTTGTCAAAGTATAGTCTTTAGGAAACTATAAATACTCCAGGATTGTATTATTTGAATAACAATTGAATCTATTCAAATTTTGGCTTAATTGCTTGTGTTGTGAGGGAACTCCTACAACCCGTTCTTCGAGAACTTCGATTGTTAATTACAAGGTAAACTTGTGATTAAATTCATTAATATAATATTGATTGTTTGATTCACTGAGAATCTTGAGGTTAATATTTCGCTGTCTGATCTCGCTTGTGATCTTGTTTCTCTTGATTATCATACATTGTTTCGGTCACTCAAGGCATTGTTCTTGAGTATCGTATCATTATATAGCAAATTTATTTTTCATAGTTCTATCCTCCAAGTAGAGCTGCACAAGAAAGTCTATGTAGAGGGCTTTCAATTGATGACTCCTAGACCAGATGACCTTAGGGCACTAGGATATGAACACTCCTCGAGCTTACTTGCCCAGACATTTCTAGGTTCTAATTGGAGTTTCGAATTAAGTAGTAAGTCAGGTATTCATGTGCTTATTTATGGATCAAATTTCTCGAACATGTCCTCGTTCTCGATAAAACACTCCTACCCTCTTTGCTACTTTCATGTTAATTTTATAGTCCATACAATTTTCAAATTTTTCAAAATTTGCACACTTTCAAAAGCTTACTGAATATTAAGGTTTTCAAAAAAATTTGCTACTTTGATCAAGATGCTATAAATACAATAAATCGGGCTGAGAGAAAATAGTAGTTTAAGAGTCATAGGTCTAAGGGTAACATTCTACATCCCATAAAAATTATCCCTATACTGTGGTGAGACTTGCTAAAGTTTAGAAAATTGAATTGAATAAACTATAAACATGTTGTCCTAGATTGTATACAAGAAAACATACAAGATTTAAGATGGGGGTGGACACAAAAAATTTTAATTTTTTCGTGAAAATGCATACATAAGCAAATATGATAATGTAGTTCATGCAAACTAAACATGACCACTTCCCCACACTTGAACTTTTCAATATCCCTAGCGAAAGCCAAATGTAAGGAGTTAAACATACAAATGAAAACAAAAGTACATGATGATAACAAAAGAAAATATGCAAAGATGTAGAAGAAAACAAAAATACAACCGGGTGAATCTATTGATCTAGGTGGTCTGGCGGAGGAAGGAGAGCTCCATAATGACCTTGGCCAACATGATAATCGTGGTGACGCTTTAACATCCCCTCAAAATGATCATGGTGCATGTGAAGATCCTCATATTGTTGTTGATGCTCCTGTCAGAGGATGTCATACCACTGCCGGTGATAGTCCCAAAGCTCGTCGTAGTGTTGTTGTTGTTGAGCCTGTATGGTTGTCAGTCCGGCCTAAAAAAGATGAAAAGTCAAAAGGGGAGGGCGGCGGCGACTGATTGGGGATGCCCTGATGAGGATCGATTGCCATATCCGCAGGCTAGTGGTCCGGCTTAAGATCGGACTATATCTCCTCGCTCCCGCTCTCAACATGGCATGGCGGGATGGTACGACGCTCAATAGCACTTGTTCTAGCTG
Source organism: Pontederia paniculata (assembly GCA_001647135.1). Lineage (NCBI taxonomy): Eukaryota > Viridiplantae > Streptophyta > Magnoliopsida > Commelinales > Pontederiaceae > Pontederia > Pontederia paniculata. Next base: position 22,537 of record LTAE01003233.1, read on the forward strand.
GCAACAGAATCCAGTTGACGTTGTTGAACATGATGAAGTGATTGATCTCGATCACTGGGAGGGATTCCATCCTATTCTTGAAAATGAAGGCCCATATGTCGTCCACTATATAAACTAGTAGCATTTGAGTCACCGTGTTCAAGTCCAAGAACTCATGGGGCAGACTCTCACTTATATACCCTCAAGATCGAGGTGATAATAGTTCGCAACTGGGGTTATAAGTCCCCCTACAACAATCTTTCCATTGTACTTTTCAGTGAACCTCATTAGGTGTTGCACTAAGAAAGCCCCAACATTGATCTTGTTCCCCCACACCATGGATTCGAGGAAGAACAACTCTATGAAATTCACCGCCCCTTGATCAGTAGTTTTTATATAGATAATTTAGTGTCAAAACACTCCCATTTTCTATTCATTTTCAGCTTAAATGTATATTCTCTCATGTTTATCACCCCACTTTCCCCAATTAATTGTATAGCTGATATGTATAGCCGTATACCAAAATATATGCATATATTGATGAATTTCCAACTCTCTTTATCTCAATTTTGATTCACAAATTTATTGTTGACCTAATCTCCTTTATTGAAGCAATTTATGAGAAACACATCTTATTTAATAGCTCATTAGAAGTTAATGCATCAATTGTTGGCTGTTGTTTTGTCTTTAGCATAGGATATTTTGAAATTGTCATATTCCCATTTTTGAAGCTACACCAGAAGATTCTTTTGAGAGGGGACAGATGGCACAATCATAGAAGCGGGGAGAAGAATAAGAAGGTTCTGAAGAAGACTATTAGAGGAAGAGGTGGCTGCTGTGAAGGCTCTCCTCTCTTCTCTCTCTCCCATTCTCTGGAGTTCCAGAATCTGAGCTTGCATTAGGGTTTGGAGAGCTGCACGAAGGAACCAACATGGAGAAGAAGAAAAGCTACTACTGAGAAGTTGCAGTTTGCTTCTATCTTTTTATCTTTCCTTCTAAATCAATGTATACAATGCAGAACAATATCTTGTCTGTAATGTTAAATTCAAAGATGTGTAGCTAAACTCCTTTATCTCCTAGGGATGGTGTAATCTGAATGTAATCTGGATAACTATGGATTCCTTCTGTTTTTAATGCATTAATAGTTTCATTTATATCGTTGTGATTGAGATATGATGTAATGTTGGATGTTCAAGAGATGGAGCTGAGAAGTTGAATCTCTATTTTGTGAATATGAGAGGATAGCAAAATGCATCCTATTATTGATCTGGATTTTATGTTATTCTGATTTGTATGATTAGTTGTGTTATGTCTGATTTGAGTTGTGTTGTAATGTTGAATGCTTAGGTAGTTGAGAAGTTGCTTCTTTATTTCGTGAATCTGAGAGGATAACAAGGTGCATACATATCCTGTCCTCATTCAGACTTGGGTTGTTTTGATATCTGATTTTGTGACTGATTGGTTTCTTTAGTTGATTTACATGCAGAAGTCTCTAAATGTTGATTAACCTCACTCATTTTTTGCAGGTTATTGTTTGAGAGAACAATAACTATAAATCATCTTCTAAAATCAAGAGCTTATGAATTTTCTTTGTGATAAAATGAGATTTCTGATGTATTACTATTGAAACTGCATGGATGCTAAAGAGTTGATGCTTGGTACTTAAATTGAGAGATCGATTTTATATTCTTTTGCAACTCCATTTTAGCCGAGAGGTTAATATATGGTTGTCCATGTATATTTTGTTAAGCTGTTGACTTGGACTTAATCGATTTGTTGAGAAACTTCGTCTTTGTTGTCAAGGCTTTGTGGAGACACATTGAATTGACTTATTATGTTTTCAATGAAACTGAATTTTCAATGGGACTAGATTTATTCCAAATTATTATTCAGATGAAATCAATCCCTAGGAGATCTTCCATTTACTGTATTCATCAATCTTATTCCCCTATTAGTTAATTTTAACCTTTGCCTTTAAACCAAAACACCAAAAATACTTATCATTCTCTACTGAAATCTTATTTCTGTAATATGTAGTCAAAAACCTGAAAGTCTCACTCTTAATTTCAGTTTATAGTTTAGTTGTAGTTTCCTATTTTTAGTTAGTTCTTTTTCTTAGTTAGTTAATTCTATTAAATTAGTCTTTAAGTTTCAATTCACCATGGATATGATACCTGAGGTTAGCTGCTCGACCTGTGCACTTGCATATTTGAGGAAGCTAAGGGTTAAAACTTGATTATCACCCTTCATATTTACATCTAATTCAGCACACTTTGAAGAGAAAATTGAACATCTTATTATTGCATAGTGTCTGATACATACTCATATTACATCACTCACTCCATATCTATACATCTCCTACAAAAAAACCCATAGCACTACATTCTTCACATCACCCCTCACTGTCACCTTTGGTAAAAAGAGAACAAGCATATATGCGATGTACATATTGAAAGATACGATTCAGGATACATGTACTCTTTGACAGCTATAATTAAGACGCCCCTCGTTGGTGATGGTCCTCCAGAAGTCTCAGATGATCTCCTTGTATGTGGGCTAGTAGTTGCAGATGAAGTGGTCGGCCTCGATGTTGTCGAACATGATGAAGATGTCATCGCGCATGTTGAACATCATCATGGTGGCATCATGCACGAATCGAGTGGCGACCAACTTTAGATGCTTGTACATCTCAACCCTCCTCATCTTGTCATCATCACGAGGTATTATTTATAGAGGCACTCGATAAGCTAATTATGAGCTCCTCTCGGGTGGCATCTTGATCTTTATCATTCTGGATTGGTCGACGAGAAGGTTAGCGGCCTATCACATCGGGAGTCGCATCCAAGGAGGCATGGCAGCAATATGTGTGCCAGGTACTTCAATTGAGCTTCACATCCCTTCAACTTAAAGAATTGGAGAAAATGGGTCTGCCATGGTCGTGAGAGGATAGTAGCAGTAGTTAGGGCAGGCTTCACTGTCGCGATGAAAATTGTCACGGACCATGAAGTGATCGTTGATGCATCATTTTTCTTCCTTCACGCCAGTGGTTTTGTCGTCGAAGTGTGGTGGAACCGATGGCTCTGATGGAGAGTATGGAAAGGTGGTGTCTCGTTGGTGCTTTGGGACACCGATGTGTCATCGTCGAAGCGAGATGCTAGCTACAAGCACATTGGATTTAAGAACATCGATGGCTTCATTGATGCAAGACGTCAACCGCTACTCGCCATTGTTGGAGAGGAGAAAGATGATAGTTAAGCATGGCGGATGGTGTTGCCGTGGGGAAACTCATCGAGAGAGGAAAAGAAAGATGATCGGCATTGTCGATAGCGATCTTCAATGCCAAGTGTGTGTGGGGGGTTTCATAAGGGAATTCGTCATTGAAGCATTCGTTAAATAGATCCATGCCCTCGCTCTGACGGTCACGATTGTGGGAAGATGTGCATGAAAGAGTCGTTACACCTCGATCATGGTCGTGACCTGTGAAAAATATGCTTAGGAATTAATATCACGCACATTTTCACGGCTCGTGAAATAGTAGTCACGACCATGAAAAATTTGGTTCGTCCTTCACATTCAGTCGCGATCGTGAATGGGTTTGTCGCAGCCATGAGAAAATATGGGTCCTTTTGTCATCCTTTTGTAGCGGCTATGAACTTGATCATGACCCACGAATTCGCTTGTGGATTTCTCCTCCCTCTATAGCTATCGTGGGCTCCGATTCACGGCCATTTAACTACTGAGACCGTAGAAGTGTGTCAATGTAGCAACCATGAACTCCGATTCAAGGCCTATGAAATTGATGATGCAGCCTATTACTCTTTTGTAGCGATCGTGAGGTTCTTCGATTCTTCTGATTGCACTCTTTTGACATGTTGGGTGCTAACACAAGCCATAAATTGCATAGTGATAGTCATAAAAGTTTAAAAAAGAAAAGATAAATGGACTGGTTAGGCTTGATAGTTCAATAGTTTGAAACAATATTAGATGTATGAAAATTTAAACAAATCTGAGAGAGAAGTTCTAGGCTGCGTTTGGCATCTGGAATCGGAGCTAGAACCGAGTTGGTTTTGACTCCGGTTTCGTCAATGACGTGACAGTTTGGAGAATCAAACACAAAAACCCAAGTTGGAACCCTGGGTCACATGACTCAGGGTTCCAACCTCCGGTTCCTAATGCAGGAACCAGAGGGTTCTGCTGCCATTTGCAGCATTAAATGTTGTCAAAATAGGCAGCATTTAATGTTGCTCTTCTTTTTTAAAAAAACAGTTTCCTTTTTTTTACTCATTTTAATTTTAATAATAAATTTTAAGTTTATATCAACTTAATAAATAATATAGAATTATTTCACTATATTTCTTAACTGATGTTTTCTAATAATTTCATAAATTATTTTGTTATACTATTTGTAACGACCCGAACACTCGAGTGAGCGGACATTATTTATAACATATCTCGAGAATCTGGATCATCACAGTTGACACGTAAACAATCACAAACTCATACACAAAGATCTTTTGACAGTTATAAAACTAAGATTTCATATATATCATAAGGACAAAGCAAACACAATAACCAAAATTTATCATAGTCACATCTTACATTTTTTTTCACATATGGTACAATAATCACAACAAAAACATATACATATACATGACGTACATATCCAAAAGTAACATATCTAAAAGCACTATAAAAATACGCAAGATCTTCTATATATACAAGATTCGTTCCATGTGCAAAATAGCGTCATGAGCGTCAACCACCACCCATCATCTCTTAGCCTGCAGGATCCAAGTACAGGGGAAAAATAGGGTATTTCTCCCGTGAGCAAAGGCTCGTATGTAGGGCCAATAAACAAAATTAAATGCTTATAATGAAATTTGAAATTCTCAAATGACAATTGCACATAACATAATATCCATAAAAGAATATAAGGCAAAGTCTTAAACATGATCAATCCATACACATATAAATTCATATTTCACAATTCCTTTTAGGAAACACATAAAATTTCATAACCAAAACATACAAAATCATATCTCACATTCACATCTTTTTCTTTCCATTTATTATCTTTCTTATCATATTCACCGCTGGCACTGCGGTATCATATCACATATCGGTGCACCATAGGTCTCTCTTTGGACCATTGCCCCGTAGGGCTTGCTGATTTGAGCCACATAATGATTCTAGTATTTTGGAATCCCGGTAGATTATTTCATGTGGCACTTAATTTCAATCCTACCGTTATTGTGCCACATAATCTTTCACTTATTAGTTTCATTAAAGCACATAAGGTCACATGATACACACTTAGAATTCAAAGTTCATATTGCAAACACATAAAGTACAATTGGTCAAAATATGAATCAAACTTTAGCATTCACAACTAATCACATTTGTAACCTTTCATGATATCCATTTCTTAAAACATTTGATCAATATAAATGAAAATCAAAACTATGATGTATAGCTCATCCTTATAAGTTATAAAGTCATAACAATTCATAATCTCAAAATGATTCATTTTAAAAGTAAATATTCACATGACAAACAATACAATTTATTATAATTTATCATGAATCATATAATTAACATTAAAAAAAATAACTAGTTGGCCAACTTAACCAACTACACTTTTTGGCAAACTGATACACAATAAAATTTTCATTTTTAGTTTTAACTACAGAAGTCCAAATATCATGAAATAAATTTTATTTGAAAGTAGACTCAGAAAAATTTAACAAATATTAATTTCAGATTTTTCTAACTTATGAGTTATTTACAAATATTCCCGTGATTACAGGTAATCTAGTGTTCAAACTGTTATTCTGAAAACTGATAGGTATCACTTGTTATCCTCATAACTCACTCTAGACAAATGATTTTAGGGAAATTGCACTTGTATTGGAACCCTAGTTCTGTAAAGTTTCGGATCTATAAGTTTCACATTTTATATTCATGTACACAGTTTATGATCTAATTTTCAATTAGGATTATTTGTTCACCCCGGCCAGCTAGACCTATAGTTACAAATTAATGCATAACCCTCTAAATACATTTTATTTTGAAAGAATTCTTTCTTCAGATGAAACTAGACTTATAAGGGATCAATCTAGATAAGTTTCATAATTTTTTAGGCATTATAAGATTTATTAATCATATGGTCAACATTCAGCTTCCTAAATCACAACTAAAAAAAATGGTCTACATATTAGTTTCATAAGCATATATCATTTAGTTTAATTTTCTATAAATCTAAATCAGATAATTTCTCAACTTTAAACTTCATATTGAGAAGTTTAATTCATCACAAAAACAAACTTAAATGGATCCACCCAAACATACCTTGAATTTAGCTAATTACTCTTAGTTAATCATATTTTTCTTCACCTTAGCTCCAAGATTAGAAGTAACTCCTCCCTTCCTCTATGTATGGTGTGTTCACGGTTGTGTTCCAAGCAACCAGGTCAACATGTTTTTTTTTTTTCCATGGTGATATATATGAAGCAATCCATAAGTCGGTTAATGTGGATAAGAGAGGAGCTAAGGCAAACAATGTGATTGGTTAATCAATTGAGCTAGCTCCCTCATATAAGTCGGTTAGATGAGAGGAAAAATTATAATAATATTAATTATTTAATTATAGGGTTATCTTAGAACTAATTAGCTTAAGCTTGCTAAGTTCTTGATTAATTAAACTAATTCCAAATACATGCAATATAAATAAATCCTAATACTTTAGGTTACCTAAAGAGTAGTTATCTCAATTTAGTTTTTAATTAAGATAACAACTCATAAAGAAATAAGATATCATAATTAACTTAAGCTTGATTCCGTACTTCACTCAATTTAAATTCTTAATTATGTGAATAACTTAAGATGAAATTATTTAGGATATTACATATTCATAGTTTAAATTTATTTTGTAAGAAAATATTATATCTTACATTTAATTTATAATACAAATTATTTATTATTATAATTTTTTATTTTAAACAAATAACTTTACACTTATGCTAACTTAATGATATAATTATTTTTATCATAATATAAATGTGAGATTAAAATAACTTTCATAAATTATTTAATTGTGTTATGCATGGGAATAATTTTATATTATTAAAATTTATTTTATAAGAAAATAATTTTTTACCTTATATTTAATTTATAATACAAATTATTTATTAGCATAATTAATAATTATTCAAACACAAAAATTATGAAAGTATTATTTTGTGAGATTAATTTTATATTAATTTTTTAAAAGTTTTAGCCGATATATCTTATAAAACATATTTTTATGAAAAATATTAATTTATGACATAAATTTTATATTACTTCCAAATAATTTTTAAATTTAAATAAATGTTATCATTATTAAATATATATTTTAAATTTTTCATTCTCACTTTTTATTTAAATATCCTTAGAACCTATTTATAATCATTACATTTTTAGTTCATCCAAACACAATTAGAACTAATCTATCAAATTTCATCGGAATCTAGAGAACCCCCGGTTCTACTTCTACTTGCCAAATGCTACCTTAAGGCCTTGTTTGGATTGAGGTATTAGGGGGAATAAGGTAGAAGATGAGTGGGTGGTGTTAGTTAAATCATGTTTGGGTAAAAAAATTATAAAGTTATATGGGGTTTGAAGGGGTGAGTCACACCTTCGAACCCCAAATATTTCATTCCACCAAATTTGTGGAATTAGAGGGAATAAAACTTTTTTAGGCAAAACTACCTCTTTAAATAACTTTCTAAAATTATACCATAGTTCATTTAAAATGATATTATTCCTTACATTATTTTGATTTATGATAGAAAAATATTTGACTTGAGTTCATTTGTTTGTTTAACTTTTTTTCTATCGTATTTTGTAATTATTTAATACTTATATTTATTTAACTTTTATTCATTCACATTTATTTTTCCTCAGACTAATTATTTGTCATAATATTTTAAATCTATTGAATGTCATCATAATAATTTTTATTAGTTATTTTTATTGAATTCGGGATAAATATTTATTTTTATGATCACTTTAGCATCTTAAAGTATTGTCATTTGAACAATATTTTTTTATTTATGTAATGATAATATTATTTTTTTTATTCTTTTTATATTTATCTATCATCTTCGATCTTTTTTATCTTTATTTCAAAAAAATAAAAAGATAAAAATATTGCGAAAGAAACAAAGTACATTGAGAGAAAAATAATACTAAAGATAAGAGAAAAAAATATATAAAGAGATATAAATAATAATAAATATATAAATATTATCATAAATCAAATAAATATATAATAATATTATATTTATTAAGGTCATAAATAGTAATATATAATAAATGGTATAAATAACTTTAATTTAAATTATTCAAACATGTCATGATTTAGTTTAACCCATCCTCCACCATAAAATTTTATCCAAACATGAGTTTAATAGTAATCCACCACACTTCACCACACTCCAACATCTCATATCGTCTCTCATTAGTTAGTTCCCAAACAAAGCGTTTTAAGCAGAAGAGTTCTAGTATACTCTCTAGCTATACATATTAGGGGTTATCGAGAGTGGTGGTCGCCTTGACGTGCTCCTTGGGATTCTTCTTCATATCACTTTGTAAAGGTCGGGCTATCGCCCGAGGTTGTTAAGATCGTAAGGGATCATAAGACCGAAAATCATATGACCTAATCGAGGATCGTAAGACCTTATAAATAAATAAAATAATATATTTTAACATAAAATAGATATATTTAATAATTATTTTGCACTCATTTTTTTAATTTGAATTCAATACATCACAAATTGATAAATTTGTAAGGAAAATATATTGAACTATTTGTATTAATTGTTATTATCAATATTATAAAAAAAATTTAAATAATAATATCTTTTTGAGATCATATAGGATTGGATAAGATTATAAGATCACACGATATAAGTTAATATCACATGTGAAGCTTCAAGTGACTCTTGCTCTTCAAGCATATATTAGAATTTTATGATCCAAATTTCATAGTTAATGTCATTCAACTTTTTGCCCTTGTTGAGTTCGACAATGATGTTCTTAAAAGCAGAAACCCGGTAAAAATGAATAAAAAAATACCCCATAAATTAGTATTCAACATATATATTTACTTTGTCATATATTAAGTAAGAGTTAATCATTACATTTACTATAAAGTCAAAAGGTCATAATATTTTCAATCAACATTTATGTATGTAATGCAATAATTAATCCAAATAATTATGCAAAATATTAATCGTAAAAATCCATGTGCTACATTTATTCTATTTAAATATACAATCATTCTCATTGTAGAATTTTATATATATATATATATATTATATATATATATATATATATATATATATAATATAACCTGGTAAAAATGAATATATATATATATATATATATTATATAAACTCGTCATCATGCTTTTGACAAATACAAAATAATGTATAAAGAATGCTTTATATTACAATAATATGATGCATTTTTTTACAAAGCAAAAAATTTTGCTCATCATTTCATATTTTTTCTTCTTCCAAAAAAAAAAAATTTTGCACTATCATTGAGCCTTCGACAAATGTAAAATAATATATTTTATGTAAATTTTATATATAATTCAAAAATACATGATATTTCTTTCACAATATGATAATTTCATACTTTTGACACCTGCAAAAAATAATTATTTCAATATGTATTATTATAATTTCATGTTTTTGACACCTGAAAAAAAATATTATACTTAACTTGTTCTCGTAAAAATGACATCTTCATAATAAAAAAAGGATGATCATTTTTCAAATAAAAAAGCTTACAAAAATCATAAAATTATTGAAGCAACTAAATTTGTTTTTTTATTTAACTATCAAAAGATTATTGAAGCGGACTCGAAAAAAGTAAGTTTTTTTATCACCAATAATCAATAAAATAATTCTTGTGAATTTTGTTGAACACTTTTAGTTTCCTCGCCGAAAAACTATCAAATAAGATTGAGAGAATTATTGCTTGGTTTCTCTCTTTTTCTGTCACTTCTATCAGTCCTCGTATTTCTCCGACAACACACAGCGGAGAAGAAGGGAAATGGGGTGGTTTTGGAATAATGTGCACAGAAGTGACACAAGGCTTTCTGCAAAATGCCACAAATTAACGCATTTATTCATAAACTGATGAATGTGGCTAAAAAAAGTGCACATATTTCAGGAGTCAGTCAAATATAATACTCCTGAGCTGAGAGTACAGAACGAGACTAAAAACTTTTAGTTATATTTGAGAGTTAAATATAATACTACCATACTCCTGAGTAGAGAGTACAAACTCAAAAAAATGCAGAAACAAATTTGTCACTCTTAAATACTCCTGAGTAGAGAGTACAAGCTCTGTTACTCAGGATATTCAATCTTCAGATGGACTTCCTCGGCGCCTTCAGGTTTTCGAGGACTTTGGTTGCTGGTGGATGCAGTGCCACAGATCCAAACTGTTCACTTGAATATTTCTTGTACACAACCCTTAGCTTACTATCTGGGGCAGCAGAGTGAGAGTTTACAAGGATTTCAGCACAGTGGCTGCATTGTCATCCAGTAAATAAAAAGTTAGCACACAGAAAAACCAACCAATACCACAAATTTTGAAGTAGTAAAATGAGAGGTGCATACAGCAGTTGCTCCTCAGAGAATCCAGTGTGGCGTTTCAGTGTTTCCGTCCAAAGCGGGATCTTCTTCAGAGTGCAGCGGGCTGCATAGACGGCAGACGCAGCAACCATTGATGGACAGTACATTATCAGGGAGTATTGCATCAGACCCAATTCGGCAAAGAAGAAAACCATGTGTTCCATCTGCATTGCCCAACAATGGAGCTTGTTTATTGACACTGCATTTAACTACGAAGCAATGGAACTGAATAATCCGATGTTCTCACCTCTTTATCACTTGTAGCAGCCTTCAGAAATCTCACAAGAAATACATATTGTGTCGGGACAGTTAAATACCACTCGAGCTTGTTAAGGATCCCCTTCTCCATGCCCAATATCTGCTCTCTCGAGTAGGCCCTGTCTGATATGCATATGAAGTCATTGACCTGCATCAGATGCCAATTGAGTTATACTTGCAAATCCTAGTAACTACAGGAACGGCATTGACTGACTGATGTTTACAATTATGTACCTCTGGAGCCCAAATCTCCTCGTATTTGCTGGCTATGAGCATGGCGGACACTCCCACAAGCTGCAGTTCTCTCCTCCTGACCGTCTCCATTGAAAGGTAACGGTCGATTATGTATAACGTTAGGTAGAGGGTCTCAGGCATCAACTCAAATTTGTGATGCACTTCGATCAACCAGTCTGCCAGTATGGCCCTCATCTTAGCATTTATCTCTATTTGGGAGTCCATGTAGTCATGAGGTCTGCTAGAGTGCTGCAGCACCAGACCGAAGAAGTTTCAGGAAAATATTCGAAGAACAAAGACTTTGCACTTTCTGAGTTGACAGTTTACCTCAGCAAGTTTGTAGAATTTGTAGATATCTTCAATGTAATCCACGACGGCCAGTTCATCCTCAGCATCTCCTGAGTCAATGTCGTGAGTTAGCTCCTTTGGTTTGTCAGTCATTCCACAAGCAGCCTGAAGTGCAAGGAAATGGAGTATCAGCAACCATGCCATATGGAGTGCATCTAATTTGTAACTAGTTTTTATCACAGCATTAGTATACCTTGCTTCGAGCTGTGAGTACAGAGGTTAGCGTGTGAACTTTCTTCCTCGAAGATCTGCTGCTGGATAGGTTGTTTGCAGACTCTTTCTTCGAGTCTTCTTCAGTGTCACGGCTTATCTTAATAACTTTATCAATCGATACTTTCTTCTCTGCCTTAGTGCCACCTCTCGCTATAGCGTCATCAACAGGAATGTTTGCAGGTTTCTGCAATCAAGTGAATACTCGTTTAAAAAACTTATATACCAGGTCAAGATGCAAAACCATAAGGAACAAGGAAACTGCATAAGACGACTGTACCTTGTTAGCGCCACCAGCTGCTGCTTGTGCGTTGGCAAGGAGCTGAGCACCAAAACTCCTGGTGATTGGACGATTGATCTGAGTCTTCCTGTTAATGGATTATCAGAATAGTAAAGCAAACCTAAAACTGAATAAAATCAAAAAGAAGACGCCAAGATCCTTACCCCTCCAGACGGATGTCGACTAGATTGCCAATGTCCCCAAGGGCACGCCTATTTTTCCCTTGTGCTCCGACGGCAACCACCTTTTGCTTGCCCACATGCACACCTCCACCTGCAGTTTTGTGTGGAGTAGCGTATTCACAATTTATTAGTCAATTTAATACGATGGAAACCAAGCATATGCAGATGAGGAATCTCGACAGGGTATTGGAAAAGAACACATTTTGAATGACTAGATAACAACGTGACATCGATAATTCAAGCATCTTGAGAGTAAAGAAAATCCTTGTAAAATCAACATCAACAAAGAATGAATCTTTATGGGTAAACGGATCTGAACCCAACATCGAGCAGAAGAAAATGTAAAAACTGAGGAAATTCCCAGGAGGAAATCAACATCAAGAAAGAATGAATCATTATGAGTAAATAGATCTGCATCGAGCAGAAGACAATCTTAAAACAGAGAAGAGTTCCCCAGGTGAAACTACTCCAAAGATACCAAACGATATCTGCAAAAGCATAACCGGAACCTAATCAAGTCCCAGATTCCAAATATAGAAAGATTAACAGATAGATCGGGCCTTAGAACGCATGACGACACAATTCAAGAGGCTGAACCCAATAAATCATAGACACAAGAAACGGAGGGTCAGAAAGCATCAAATTCACCCTGTCCGTGTTGAAGGGTCGATCTTTTTACCTCGTTGCTGCTGCTGATGCTGATGCGAAACGACTGCCGCGGAATTCCTTGACGCCATGTCTACTATTCCTTCTTCTCGCTGCAGCCGCCGCCCTTCCTCGTCTTCTTCTACTTCTTCCGGACTCTGCCAGAAGAGGGTAGAGAACACCGACGACAGGAACGCGTGCAAACGAGCCGCTCTCGACTCCCCCCTTTCTCCTCCTCCGACGATCGCCGCCACCGTCTCTGGCTCACAACGATCTCTTCTTCTGCCACGTCTTTCTAACCTCGTTCTTTCTCTTCAGTGGGTCTCCTTTTTAACGCACAGCGGGGAGAGATGGAAGTCATTGAGGAGCAAGGGGTTAAAACAGGAAGGGGGCTATAAGCGCCTGGTGGCTCCAACGGTCGAGTAATTTCGAAATCGCAACGGTCAGCTTGAGAGGATCCGACGGCTCGCGATGGGAGGAGAGCGTCCTACGAAAAGTAGCCGTTGTGGGTCTGTGTATGATAATAAGATAAGATTCTTTCTTGGATTAGTTTGAACATAATCACTGGTTGCACCAAAATATGATTTTTAAGAAATAGACGATCAGAACGCCTTCATGTACACTAATCATTGTATTATCTTGTTTTCATTTATGTTCAACCGCAAAAAAAAATCACTTTCTTTTTAGTTTGACAAATTTTAAAAAAAATTGCTTCGTAGAAAATAAATTTCATTTTCAATCAAAATGTGCATATATCTTTTAAAGAAAATAACACTCAACCCAACTATATAGACAACCAAGTAAAAAATCATTGATTTCGTTGGTAAATAAAAGTGAATTATTAAGATAGGAGTCAATTGTTTAATGTTCTACTCGTTAATTGAATTATTCATGTGCCAAGAAATCTTCATAACAAAGACAAAGAAAGAGAGATAAGGCATTTTTCATAAAAAAATGTTTCCGCAAAATTATTTCTCCTCATACATAAAATGCAGTCTTAGCAAAAAAAAAACTGATATAATTCTTTTACGTTAAGATCAACTTGGTCACAATACAAGACAAGTGGTATGGGAAAACACACTTTTAAAATTAGATTAAAGTCCGAGCACCCAGAAACAAGTAAAGGATAGTTCTCTAGAAATAGTTAATTATATTGTAAACCCATATTTATTAAGGTTGACTTTATTTAACTGAAAATATATTTGATAGAAAAATTATACGAATTTTGAGAAAAAAATTTTCTTCTAAGTAAATTTGGTTGTGTTTGTTTGTACAGCTGAAAACATGTTAATAAATACAAATTAATTAGCTTTTTTTTACACATAGAATGGTTAAGCTCTATTGGGCCCATGCTTTATGGGTCTGGATATTGCTTATGAGACTATATTTTTCCCCTTTTTTACAGTGTAAAATATTTTTTTGACGCTTATATAATATCAACATAATTCTAATTATCAAATATAAAAGAGTGAGAAATTCTCTAAGGAAATTATTTTTCCCGAAAAAAATAAAACCTACAGTGAAATGAAACCCAATAAAAATTCAACGAAGTTATTTATCTTTTTTTTTAAATTAGCTTTAAATTATTTTTTATTAAAGAAAAATATTTATAGCATGAAATAGTGCTCCTATATGATATTTAGGGTATGTTTGATTCGTGAAATCTATTATTCCTTAAAATAACTTATTTTATATAATATGATTTTGTGAAACCATATTCTTAAAAATATAATATTATATTTGATTCAAGATCGAAATCTATCCATACAATGTTTGATTTTATAGTTTATACAAAAACAAACTAGAGAAGTTTAGAAAAGATGAATTCAATAATAATTCATATAATACATATTGAACCAATAGTAATCAAGATTCATATAAGAAAACTTACATCATAAACATCATTATAATATGAAGAAACAAAGTTCATATATGGTCATAACATAAGCTTTATCATGCAATTATTTTAAAATCTTATTTAGGATTATTAATAAAAGATCATAAAAAGGTCGAATGATCTTAGAATTATTAATCATTCCAATTAAAGATATAACTTTATCTAAACCTTGAACATTTTAATATAAGATAAAATCATACATAAATCATAAAAGTGGAATATGAAATATATTTAGAATTTCATAAGGTTTGATTATTGATCTAGAAAGATAAATAACTATCATTATCAAAGAAAATAATAAAACAAATCATTGGAGGTCAGGTCAGTGTTGATAATATACATGATATCATTAGAGTAAAATAGGAACAATAATATTTCAGAGAGTAGAATTATGACTTGATTCATAAGAAATGTATATTGATTTGTGCATAGAGATAAAATATTGATTTAAATATAAGGATATACAGTATTACACTATATTTTCATAAGGAAATCATTTATTATCACAATAATATATATAATACAAAATAAACGCTTCACGTAATACATGATTTAATTTGAGTACTATTGCATTAACTTTTTATAGTATGGCTGCTCCAAGGCAGGTTGCATGCAAGTTTTCATGCGTGCATACAAAGCAAGTACACACATATATAACTGCTCCAAGACATTTTGTGTGCAACCAAATGGCAACCACATTCGATACTTTTGCAAGGTCCATGAGATTGTAGGAATTCCATTTGAACATTTGTAGATGTTGCTCTCAGTTCATGATTGCATTCCTGACGACATTACAAACTGTTGAATCTAGGATCCCGAGAATGTTTTGATGATCACACATTTGTAAGAGAACTTAGTTTGAATTGATGAACTTGTTGAGCTAATTTCTGAAATAGGATATTCAAGTTCAGGAGTTGCTAGGTCGACCAAAGCTAAAAGAACGGACGACCTAGCACACAGAAGATACATCAGAACTACATATGTGTGCAGTGGTCATCCTAAGAATATAGAGTGATCGATCAATATTGAAGGAGAATGCATGAGAAGAGGGATCAGAGGTTGAACGGTCGACCTAAGAAATAAAGAGGACGACCCAAGCAAAAGGCTTAACAGGAGAGGTCGTTCGATGATGAGAATGGGCGACCGAAGGCAACACCCTTACAACCAGAGATGGAGAACGGGCGGTCCAAGGAGAAGTGGACGCCCAGTGAAG
>LTAE01003234.1:0-23478 GCA_001647135.1 Pontederia paniculata
TTATCACTGGTCGACCGTATGTACTCCATTGATGCTCATATGACCTCCTCCTCCTGCGACTGGTCTACCGCTTATATCCTTAGGACGCCCACTGTACACTTATGGTACTTCATTGATATATATCACGTATGCAGTGGTCGTCCATTCCTTCAGCTCAGGTCGACCGCTGTACTGAACTTGTCTATATCCTGTTATAGAAATCAGTTCAAACAAGTTCATTAGTACAGACTGAGTTCACTTACAAATTTGTGATCATTCAAAATATTCTCGGGATCCTAGATTCAATTTAAATTAAGTGAAGAAGAACAAAAGTTTTTAATACACCAATTCATTCCCCCTCTTGATGCCATTCTAGATCCTACAATATTTTGTTAAATTTAAACTAAAAATAATTTTAAAATATTTTATTAAATTAGTACAAAATTAAAACTAACATTTACAATTAAACATTGATAATTTAAATTAAAAAGGAAAGATAATATATAAAATATTTTATTAAATTTACACCAAAAATAATCTAGAATTATAATATTAAGTTAATATAAAATTAATATGTAATATTTAAGATTAAACGTTAATATTTTAAATGAAAAACTAAAGTTAAAATAAATTAAAAAGAAAAAAGCAAGAGGAGAAAGAATAAAAGAGGTGGAACCACCGAATTCTCGCTGCAAGCAAGAACTTGGATCAAGAGAATTTAAATCTCGTGATCCCAAATTATGATGATCAAATTTCACCTTGAGTTTTACTAAATGAGTCTCTCTCTCTTCCCAAACGTAGAACACTTATATGATGCGGTAATGCAAACTTAAAATGTTTTTAATAAGCGGGGCAATTATCCCTTATATATAAATATATAATTTAATTAAAAAAATTAATATAAATAAATAATATTTTTTTTATCATCATGACATAATTACTGAATTCTGATTTTAAATGGTGTTAATCTACTCACTAATTCATATGCTGAGCAATTTAACTTACATATACAAATTCCTCAATTTCTTAAAATTTTAATCGAAGAACTAAAAAAACATTGAAAAACCCAATTATAAAATTATTATGTGTGACCTCAAAAGAACAATAGTTTCCATCATAGTATTTTTTCCAAAACAATACAAAAAGTATGGTTTAATTAAGATTATTCCTCTATTTTGTGTTGGTAAATGTTAATTGTTTTTTTTATCCTATATCAATAAATGTGGCTAAAAAAGGGGATTATTTTATTAATTAATAATATTTTCAAATGACGTGGCTGGCATGACCCACACCCGCATCGCCGACGTGGCGTTAACGGCTCTCGTGAAGCCCGCAGGGGGATTTGGAGATAAAGAGCGAAGCGAAACAACAGAGCAGCAGAGTTCCTCCGCCAATGGCCACCTCCGCCCTCTCGTTCTCGCCGTCTTCTAACCCTCGCATCCTCCCCGCGCTCCCAAGGCCTACAAAGTTCGCATCTTTCTCCTCCAGAGCCGCCTCCTTCACCCTCTCCTCCGCTTCACGTCCCTCGGATGCCGAAGACTTGACCGCCGCCGGGAACTCCGCCTCGCCCTCGTCGTCCTGCTCGTCCTCTTTGGTCTCCGCTTCCTTAACCGGCAGGAGGACGGTTTTGGGAGCCGGGATCGGTCTACTTGCGTCCGCCGCGGTGGCTTCCGATGCGAACGCTACGAGGATCGAATATTACGCCACCGTAGGGGACCCTCTCTGCGATTTAAGCTACGCGAGGTCCGGCCTTGGCTTCTGCGACGTTGCCGTCGGGGACGGTCCCGAGCCCCCCAGAGGGGAGCTCATTAATGTGAGTTCCAAAAACCTCTTTTTTCATCTTTTTTTTCTTTTATGGAATAGAAATTTTCCAACTTTGTATGCTTGCACTGCGGAATAAACAAAGTTCTTTCTATAATCTTAGGGTTATCGAACTGTAATGGAAAAATTAAGTAGCAGTTCACCTGTTTAATATAATTCCACTTAAAAACATCGTGCTTGATAATTTTCAACAAGTGCTGCTGTAAAGCAGTTTTAAACAGTTTCAGGGTCTAGCTGGAGAGATTGGATGCTGCAATTGAATGCTATGTGTAAAATGCAGAGTTGCAAGATAATAAATCAGAAGGTGATGTGCTAGTAGGAACAGAAACCTAAAAATGT
Source organism: Pontederia paniculata (assembly GCA_001647135.1). NCBI lineage: Eukaryota > Viridiplantae > Streptophyta > Magnoliopsida > Commelinales > Pontederiaceae > Pontederia > Pontederia paniculata. The sequence goes on from LTAE01003234.1 coordinate 2,140, forward strand.
TAAGCAGACAGAAGAGGATAGAGGCATGGTCAGGAGTCGATGGCATTATGAATGTTAAGCTTTTTTCTTGTCACGGTTAATTTAATTGTTTGTGACCTGATATATGTGCATTGATCAGAACAATTTCCTATTTTCTGAACTCTCATGAAACATAGCAGTCATCTTATATCAATGTACAATAAGATCAATCTATGTCTAAAACTCTCAGTTGAAACTTGAAACCAAAGAATGTTTGGAATTTTTTCGTGCATAAAAATGTCGAGAAAGTGTTTTTTTTTAACTGGAAATATATGAACAGAACAAAGAAGATGGAGATATATGTTTGTATTGTATGAGATAGCTCATGGTTTGCTAAGGCATAACGAACAAGAGTAAATGCAGATGAATAGCAGATATTGCGGCTTATGTAAATCCAAGGAAGTGGAAACCTAAGCATTATGAAATAATGTGTTGGGTAAATATCTTTTTTGCTTTAATTTACTTTGATATTCATGGACATATAGATTATTCAGTTGTTTGCATGAAGTCCTAACTTGCTCGCTCCTTTCATTCTTCATCATTCTAACATATTGCAACAACATGTTACTATTTCTTTCTAAGTTTAACAATGCTTTTCAGTTTTCAACCGTTCTCTGATAAATATCACTTTTAAAGGTATCATAATCTTGAGCTGATAGATTTAATTGCAAGGAAATGGAAAAACATTTTATTTATATTGACATTTGGTGGAGTACATTCGCTTTTCTTGTTACAGATACATTATACTGCTCGTTTTGCTGATGGGACAGTATTTGATAGCAGTTATAAGCGTGGAAGACCACTCACACTAAGAATAGGTGTTGGGAAGGTACTTTAATCAATTGAGACCACTCTTTTGATTTTGTTCTTGTAGTCATATTTCTGAGTAGTTTCTAATTTACAAAGAAAAAAGTTTTCAGCAATTCTTAATTATTTATCATGTGGAAACCTTGAAATGTTTGATCTCACATATTTATTTTTGTTTTAATAGGTTTTGCAAGTAAAAGCTTACCTTTGATATTTTTTTCAACAGAACCTAGCTTAACCTTTGGTCATATGCTTAAACCTCCCCTACAAAAAACTATTACCAGGACTGTAGCTTGCATTATGCTCACATATTATTGGAGGTCCTCACTGTTTAGTGGTTTTGTGATAAGAATTTTAGTCATACAATTAGTTGGAATTATTAATTAATTTCTACTGTACCATGTGAGTGTATCACACATGTTATCTCTGCCAACTTTTAAACCTGTTATTTCTGTATCTGTGTATCTATATTGCTCAAATTTATGTAGTACCATTAGTTGTTGTCTTTTGTTAGAATTTTTATTAATATAAAGAGAAATATAAATCAATAAACATCTCTTTAAAGTTTAAACCTCAGAATATGCTAATATCACTATCTTTTTAGGTGGGATAATATTACTAATGAAATCAAACTTCCTAATAATTCAACGAGATAAACTTTCAACACAAGTCAATGAACGAAAAAATTATGAATGATAGGCAAGGAGGTGCAAATCAAGAGTATTTAGAAACTTTACGACAGAGAAATGTTAGCAATCCTCCCTAAAAAAAGGCAGTAAAAAACATAAAGATATTTAACAAATATAACTGCATGAAAATCTTGCAAGCTCATATGATATACCTTATAATTACAATATTAATTATGTGCAAAGATATGAATAGAAGTAGTTGTTATTGGGCTGAGTTTATATTGTGGATCAAATAAACATCTAGCTTACACAGAGTTATCCGAAGTTTCAAATTGAGTATTATATTTCACATGGATTGTGAACTTTTTAAACTCAACATGAGCCCCTGAATGAGGTAATCTATTTGTGTAAGTCAAACCTTGATTTACCCCATCTATTTCCTTACTAGGATACCGAGTTATGATGCAGCTTCCAAAGATCATTAGATAATCCTTTCTTTTCTACATTGAGGTTGCATGATAGGGAAGATAAGCTAAAATACATTGGTAAAAATGTGCTAAATTCTTGTGTTTCTTTAGCTTTGTCTTTTGAGAAAGAATAAGCATAGTCAGAAGATATTGGGTTGGTTCAGGTTTTGAAACAAACCCGGACCCGACACAAATGAAAAAATATTTGGGTCAGGTCAAGTTGGGTCTATACTTGAGATACTTCTCTAAAATTTCAATAAATTTAAGAATAAATGTAAATATTAAAATAATATAATATAATAATAACTAAGTAAGATTATGAATAATACTTTTTTTTAGCAATTTAACTAATTTTATATAAAATAATTATTAATGTTATTTTTGGATCAAACATGTTAGGTATCGGGTTACACCTGATACCTATCCAAAACTTTTCGGGTCGGTGTTTTGACCCAAAACTTTTTGGATTGGATCAGGTTGAGCTTGTGCTCACCCCTAAACATGATCGCTGATATGTTCCACAACAATTACTAAAGTACATGAAACGCATGGACTGGAAAAGTTGTTAAATTCCATTGGATAATATGCTAAAACCTTTTCTTTAGAAATTATGGTTTACAGGAACACTGCATAGTCGAGCTAAAATGATGCATTAATCTTTTCACAAGATTAGGAGAATTCTAGAAATCTGGAGGTTAACTTCCTTTGTGTTAATCAGGATAGATCTTTGAGCAACTTCACCAGATTTTCTTAGACAAAATTGGAATATATATATATGAAAAGTGTGTATTTATCTTGCACTTTGAACTGAAAGAGGCTGGTTAGATTGCACTAGTCTATCATCCTTGGTTTTGTTTCAGATTACATGTCACATTCCTTCAATTTTCTGAATTACATAAGTTTAAATGTCTCACAAGTAGATTTGGAGCCTTTTGACATGGATTAGTTAGTAACATATGCACTAAGTAAATATTTACAAAATTGGAAACATCCTGGATTCTAATTATTAAACAGGCATATCAGAAGTTACAAACTTATCTCAGTAGTTATTTGCTGAAGTCTGATAACTAATTCAATCACCAGGAAAACATAAATGTAAGAATAACCACTGGAGATGAAGCTTGGGAAAAGTTGTAATCATCCATACTGATGCCATATTAAAATAAGTTCATTATCATAATTAATTAATTGGAGTGCACATATTATCCTGCTTTTGTTCCCTAAAATATACATATACACAATATGTGTATCTAAATATTGTACTCTGATGTTAACAATTTTTTTATTATCGCATACAGGTCCTACCAGGCCTTGATCAGGGAATTCTAGGGGGAGGCGGTGTGCCTCCAATGCTTGTCGGTATGGTCTCAACCCGACAAAATTCATATGCTTCTCCTGATATGAGTAATTTTAACTTCAATTGAACATTGTTTTTATTTTTTCTGCCGGTTCTAGGTGGAAAGCGTAAGCTTCTCATACCTCCAAAATTAGGCTATGGCCCAGAACCAGCAGGATGCTTTTCAGGTGACCTCCATATTTCCATGTTTCCTCACTTTGCACATCTCATATTATGAACTGTATAAACAAATTAGTTTCTCACAGGGGACTGCAACATTCCTGGAAATGCAACTCTTCTGTATGACATCCTTTTTGTTGGAATTTACAAGTAATATGACCGATGGATTTTTTTTGCTTTGATGAATGAAGAGGTCATCAGAAATGCAACTATAACATTCCTAAGGGTTTCTGTACCATTTTTTTTTTCATTTGTGGCCTTCATACTTGCTCTTAATCAATGTATTAGTGTTGAAAGTTAAAAGAAAGGTAAATAAGAAATGTTTTTGAATAAAGAAGTGGGCACCTCTTTGTGGTTTGCTTGTAGTTCGCAAAGCCAGCTTGGAAGCTCGTGAACAAATTCTACTTGAATGGTCAATCTAGTCTGATATGTGAGCAGTTGACTTTACATTGTCTCGTCTAGAACCATAAGAACACTTTTATGTACATAAAAACATCTTATTTCTGAAACTATATCCATGTATTACAAGGATCATGCGGGTGATGAGATTTAATCATGTTGTTACCTAGCAATTAAAGTAGCTGGCTGCAATTTTGTTCCTGCAAGTTGATTCTGAAATCCTATCAATTTTATCACTGTACTTTTTGTTGGTCAACACATGTCAAAGAATAAGTACACATCTCAGAAATGGCAAACATCCTGAGGATGGTTTCTCATGATACATTTGATTATTCTGTAACTGCTTGAATAGTTACAAGCAAAGATGGCCTCTGTTTGGCACAAAAATCACTAGTCCCTGATCTCTTCTTACAAAATGTTTAATCTTTTAAGTCCAGGGGCATTCCGAATCCCGAGGACAGAAGACCAATGACAATAATTGGTTAAGCAGGAGGTGTTGACATCAGACACGTATTTGCTTTAACTTTAAACTTTCATAGGTTTATTTTAGCTTTCAAGAGTCTCATGTTGTTTTTATGTCGTGTAGAGTTTGTTTACTTTATGCGCACAAAAAACTGCAAAAAGGTATTCACCCGGGAAAAATAAAACAAAGACAGCAAAAAGGTCAAGTTTTTAACAATAGTTTGGTTGTGCTCATGCCCCCATGGGACACCTGCTCCCTTTCTGTTTTTGTGTTTGCTTAGAAGACACCAGTGTACTTGATTCTCGTGACCCTTTAGATTTTGAATTCTGACATTCGTCAGGGGTTACAGGCACAGCACCCAATGCATTGTTGACAACCAATAGGAGACCATGCAGGATGAAGGAAACTTCAACCTTATATTCAAGGACAATGGAGCAGATAAAAAATATATACATATATATGTATTATATTTATGTTTCATAAAAACCCACACCACATCCCCCACAATCCATCATTCTAAAGTTACACACTGAAACCTTCCAGAAACTAATAAGACATTTACCGAAAAAGAAACTAATAAGACAAGAGCCAAAAAGCTCTGCCAATGCATACCCTCTCAATCTAAGCACAATAAGCTAATGCTGCAAAATGTCCAACAACTGGTGCTGGTAGTTGCTGTAGATAGATTGAAACTACGTGAACCCTCTTCCTTTCTTTTTTCTTATCCCATTTGGCCACATATTGTCCTATCTTTAGGATATGATTTCTTCACATTATAGAGCAGGCATTAGGGTTATCATCACTGAACAAGTTGGTGAACTGGTCCTCCTGTCTGACTATTTGGGCTGAAGGGGTGATGATCTCCACGTTCCTGACATACCCTGGGGGTGCCTTCTTGTCGTAGGCATGGGCAGCATATGGCTGGCTGACCAGGTTATAAGGAACATAGGGCCAGATCTCAGCCTTCTTCCCTGTCGATTGAGCCTTCTTCAGGACCTTCTGTGGCTCCACAAAGCCAGTTACTGTCACTTTCTGCTGCTTCCTGTTGATGACAACTGATTGGACTCCTGAAAAATTCATTAAAAAGCACACTACAACACATTAGAAGGTGAAATGCACATTAACAGGAATCAAGAAGGAAGATGGGAGTTGAAAGAGGTGTAAACCTCTCATGGAGGAGAGAGTGTTCTTGACTTTAAGCTCACAGCCATCGCAGTCCATCCTGACCTTTAGGTCCACAGTCAGCAGCTGCTTCTTCTTCTTCTTGTACCTGTGGCTGCTCAACAAGTCAGAGATGTACTCCAGTGTGCCACCCATAGTTCTACCTTGTTTTTTTCTGCTGAACACGAAGAGAACCAAAGAGGCAAAAGGATGGAAGTGGTTGTTTATACCAAGTAAACTGGTATAACAGAGGCTGGATGATTCTTAACTATAATGTGGGAAAGTAGTAGAACTAGCTGGTTCTGGAAAATGTTCCTGAAAATGATGGTAGAAGACTTAACTATGTATGTCTATACATGAGAAGTGAAATCAAAGAAGCTTGAGAAGGTGGTGGGTGTTAAGGAGAAGAAGTGGAGAAGAAAACAACAGAAGAGAAAATGGAAAGCTACGAGACTAACTGGAAAATAGGAGTATGCACTTATACTCTTGATGTAGGTTATTCCCTTGAAACCTCAAAGAAGCTTTCTTGGACACTCTTCTTCACACTACTAGTATCCTTTCTGATTTGCTGCACCTCTCCCTTCACACCTTGGCCTCCTCTTTATATAGGCCTTCCAAAGCATACTAGGGTCAGAAAAAAGGCTCTCACTCATCACCCAAGGATGAAAAACCAATAACATAGAAAAGGAGAGGGAGAAAACAAAACTGAGAACAAGGAGCACTATAGTAGGAAAAGAACAAAAGGGAACGCTAGTCTACATCTTACATGTCTTGCCAAGGGCTTCTGGCCCTCAGAATATGTATTATATGAGCCATATGGGCATTGTGTGTAGGAGTGGAGAACTCAGCCTTTGAGCTGCAAGAAAGCTACTGGAACTTACCACTGTAGAAACTCTTTGAATAATTCATGGAAAAAAACGACAATTCTGTTGTAGAGAAAGCAATGACTCCTGTCCATGCAAAGCAAATTAAAACAAGGGAAAAAATATTATTTCTGTGGCCAGCACATTCATGCAGTCACAGTTTTCATTCTTTGGCAGTAGGGCCAGATGGTTACAGGTTTCAAACGTTCTGAGGTTAGTTGATTATATTATATCTAGGTTGAAACTTAGGTTTAGATTTTTGCTAGGAGGATTTCTTTAAAAAATGAGTTATTACTTATGATTGGAGGTAGAGCTGTTTAAACGAGATACCACATATTAGTCTCATCTTCATTGTCCATACAGGTGTCAGAATGATGTAATTAGCCTTGACCTTAAGCAATCTATCAGATTATGTTAACATTGACAACTTTGATCCAAAGCATGGAGGTCTAACACTAATTGGTTAAGAAGCATCTAACTTAATTATGCCATTTGATATGCTTTAAAACTCCACTTGCATTCGTACGTGGCCTTTGCTCCTGATTATAAATATATTAACAGGTTTCTTGCCATCAAATTTTTGAATCAGGAGAAAAAGATGGTAAAGGACTAACAATCCTAGCTTTCCTTGTGCTAAGATGACTTTACTAAACCTCTATTATATTTGTTCGAAATATGGTATTTCTTGTACTTGAAGGAAGTTTCGAGCTCAAATATGAGCTTGTGTTCTCATGAGCCAAGGAATTGGTAAACCATCAGTTTTAGCATCGCGAGGCAATATAAGAAGAGAAGCTAAAAGATTGCAGAAAAAAAGATGTTGGTAAATTAATGGAACAGTTGAAAGAATATTGTAGACAAGATTTAGCATAGTGATCAATAATGTCTCTAATCTTTTCAGATAGAAAAGGAATGATGTCTCTTTTGCCACTTAACCGATTCTTTCTATGCATATGATCCTTTTGTTATTGTTTCTTTCCTTTTGTTAATTGAACTACATATATGTATGACTTTTAGGTAAATGTTGACTAGTGTTATCTTACCATTTTGGAATGCTCTCAATCACTAATAATAATTCAAACTTGTTCTGTCAAATTAATAATATTGTAATAGATTAATCTCAAAAGGTTTAACTATAGATTTCCCAATGAGATATAATTCCTTTGCTTTGATTTTAAAAATCTCTAGTGATGTTACCAGTTATTTTTCTTGTAAATCTCCTACTCAATAGGCCCTCATGCAGACTGCTTCTTAGCCGTCTGTGGAACAAGAATTCATGTCCAACTGTGAACAGGAAAAGAGTGGTTAATAATGATGCACATTTGCACCTAATAATTCATCTTCCTAAGATGTGCAAAGTCGTTAATGAGGTGTCACATATGCTCTGCTCAGTTGTCTGAATGAATATAAGATTCTCAAAAGATGAAAGAAGAAAGGTTGTGGCAGCAAGAAAAGGTTCAGCATCTTGCTAATGGTTAAAGAATATAATGTTTCCAACTTTAAATTTGACTTGGTCCTCTTTATGGCCTCCTTTCGGAAGGTGCCACAGCCTGCATGCATCTCCATGAACACTTTGCTTTATGGCACTGCAGCGTAATGCTTTTCCTGTGATGTACGAAAGCCTTCGTCCATAAGGAAGTAGCTACCTTAACTGCATACCTTTGTGGCTACCAATCATATAGAATTCATTGTTCTCAGCTAACAGTTGAACACAATAATGTGTCTCCAATCTCTTTCTGCTCTTTTGCTGTTGCTATTTTTGACTGCTTAAAGTCATGCTTACAACAGATTGAGATTGTAATTAAGCAGTTCTTCATTATCCATCCATTTGTAATGCTAATACAGTTTCACCAATCTCTAGAGCCAGATGCACTCTTCTAGTTTTATTCATGTTGAAAATGTTACGTCTATGTGATTACAAAGAGGATGTTACCTTGCCGACCATTCTGTCACCATAGATTTAGCTAATGACAATTTGCTCTTTGTTTACCTTGTAAAATAAACAACATGACATCTTGCTATCAGATATCAATTCCCTTTTAGTCATGATTTGTAAACTGTGATTTATACATCAAAATAGATCAGAGAAAGTTTCCCATTTAGACATGTGATTTTCCACAGGAAAAGTTACATGATCGCAATGTAAACTGTGATTTGTACATGACAACTCTTTTTTCGTATGACAAAAAGAGTGTTACTAACATCTCTTTGAAACGGGAAGGTTTAAAACACTGAGCACGAGCTAATTCGCATGCAAAAAAGTTATATAATTATCACTGCCGTTGCAAACTCTCTCTCCAACATATTTTCTCTTCCAAAAAGAATCTCAAGACCTTGTTTTTTTGCATTTACCTTGTAAAGATATGAAGTAGTTGCAGAGAACATCCTGAATTTATTATGAGACAGAGTAATCAAAATGCACTATCAAACTCATAACTTAAATCATGTCCACAGGAAAAGAAGAATAAAATAGTGGTTGATGAAATCAGACAATCTATCTTGATATCAGACTTTGGAGATATCTGGCAGCAAGCTCTTTAAAGTCTGAACAACCCAGTAACAGCTACGGAGTAACCAAATGAAGCATTGTTCGTAGGTCATCATAGACCACCGATGACACCGCCGCAACAAACTCGATCAAGCTAACCGACACAATTCTGCATTCTCCTACCAATGAAATTTAAAAAAAAAAAAGAAAATGGTTCTGCACTCAGGTCCACAGCCTACGAAATTCCCCATGTTCTAATAGACGAAGGCAAAAAGACGTTGCCAAAAGAAAAATAAGAGAGTACAAGAATTTTATAAAGACGAAATGAGTGGGGACTCACTGACATAAACAACGACCTCATACCAAACAATAGTGCATTTATAACTCAATCATTGGGCAGCAAACTGAATCAATCGCAAAAGAGAACTTAACCATGTAAGAGAGTTAAATAGTCTGAGTTTGAATCCTAAATGATATCATTCCAAGATAGAGATCATAGTAAGGATAAAAATTATCAATGATCAAGAGAGAGAAGCACATTCGTGAATTCTCATTCTGAAATGCTCATGTAGCAGTGTCGCGGGCAAATCCAACTGAGTAGTTAATTTTTTTATATTTTTTTTCTTTTCGGGATATTTTTTATATGTATACATAGGAAAAGTTGTGTGCAATGAAAAATGCAAGCATGATTTGGGGAGAAATTTTATCCTCTATTATAATAAGGAAAAAAATCTATTCCATTAGACTAGTTCCGAGTTCGAGCCCCAGACAACCCATAAATAAAATAAAAATAAAGATTTTTTTTTATTTTTTACTTGTTTCTTCTTTACAAATTATTTTGGTGAATTTACTCATATGACTCAGAGAAATTTAAGTGAATTTTTAAAATTAAGATTATATACGAAAATTCGTTATAATTCAACAAAGAACAAGAGGTGATACTATTGTCACTTCGAACAATATTATTGTCATTCTTTTGTATTAGACAAGAGAATGATTAATTGTCCACAACTAATATTTTTTTGGAGTGGCCGCATCCAAAATAAATTAATCCGAATGTTTATGCACACTTTCACGCACATTATGTTCATCAAAAAATCAGAAAGCTGAGAGAGTAGAATATGCAGACTAAATTCAAATGCTATCACTAGTTCAATGGAACGGTGCAGAGGTTTGCAATGAAGGGAGGCCCTTCTTTTTGCAGAGGAGATGATGCTCCCCATTGTTGAGGGTTGGTGATAGTAGTGGCCTCAAACAATTGCTATCATGTCGTGTCCCATGCACAATAATTGCTGCCCCTGCGTTCCGCACAGCACAGCATGCAAGCTTAGGGGTTCTGTACCCTCTGTTTGGAATTTGCTTTGCTCACAGGAATAGAACTAGGAGGCTTTTTAAAGTAAGGGTTCCAAGTTGGTGGCCCTTGTGGGGATGAAGGAAGAGATCACGCTTACTTCGCCCCCACATTGTGCAGATCACCATGCATGTGTGACTGAGGTAATGGTGATCTGCTGACGTTAAAAGTGTGATTTTGGATCATCACGTTAATTTGGCTTTTGGTCTTTCAAGTTTTCATCAAAGTAAAGAGATGGCGAGATTTATTTAAAGAGATTTGTTTCCCTGTTTACGAAGGCTCTTATCATTTAATACCAATATCTCAATTCCCCATTTAAAGAGGAATATGGTCTTTCATGAAAACATAGAAAAGAAGTCTTCGGAGTTCATTGTACACTTCCATAAACAAATATAAAAAAAATAAAAAAAAACTTTATTCACTGTTGATGATTTAATTATAACCAAGAAAAGCTCGAATTAATAACCAAGAAAAAAAAACATTAGTATGCAGCGACCACACCCACGCATTTATATATGAATGAATAGTTGGAACCATGGTCATCATTGATAGTTAACAAACTTGAGCATTTGCGAGTAGGATAGATAGTAAAGAGCATCGTAGAAGCCCAACCAAAAACATGATCCAACATGCATACTATTGGTGATCTTTTCAATTGTTGCAAAAGGTACTGCAATTTGAATTAATTATTTTCACGACTACACAATATTTAGGCGCAATGTCGTGAAAATGCACCAAAAAGAAATCTCAATTTAGCAATGTGCGACACAAGTGGCATACGCCACTATAAGGGCAAACCAAGATAGTGTATAACACAAGACAGAAGCGGTGTTGCTGAGACTAATGAAATCTGAGCTTGCTAGGACAAATGAAAAGAATATGAAATTCAACAGAAAACATATTTAAATCCAAACCATATCTCATAACTCAGTTCACACCACAGTTCCAAAAATGGGAGACATCTCATAGATGAAATGGATAGCCGGCCTTTTGCATTAGGTAGAATGAAAAAATAATGGGAGACATGTAGGATTTATCAAGAACACCAACATATAAAAGAACCAAAAACCTAGCGTAATTAGAAGATTTACATGATTAGTTATTAGTCTATCGGGTAATGTCATCCAATATGAATTACACTGTGGAGATTCAATAGCAATAACAAAAAGTACCAGGCATCAATCACAAGAGGAACTGCTGATGAACTTGTGGTTGGGGCCCTACCAGCAACTGCTGGTGACACTGCATGCCCATTGGGTGAACTTTGCTGCTCATTCGTTGGTAACGGATTCTCAGGCCTGTCATGTGGTGGTGGGGTCAAGGGCAAACTCTTGGTATTTTCAAGATTGCGACCTAAAGTAAATAGGAAATTCAAATATCATTAGTACTCGTCTCACAAGCTCCAAGCTCCATAAGAACAAAGATTAGTGATTTTAGCTTTGATAATTGATCATATATTTGTACTTCGTTGGACAATAATCAAGGATAAGCTTTCTAAGAAGACAAGTGAAGAACAATAAAACAAACAGTTTCACACCCCAAACCAGCTGTACAGTGTTACAATGACCCACACACACACATATATAAAGAGAATAAGGCATTTAAATAAAACGTTGTAACACACTGGTGCAGGTAGAAGAATAAAACTCAAGTGCCAAATTATCGCTTTAGCTAAAGAAGAGCCTCATTTTACAAGTGATTGAAGGTTCTAATGAATCAGTATTGTGTGCCACTGCTGAAGCGTGCATTAGTGACAAATTGGAGAAGTTGAAATAAGGCCATCCTTATACCCATGTTCATCTTTTTTAACACAATGAGTTAACATCATTATTAGGGAAGGTGTAAAAGAAATTCAGCAAAGAATGTCTTACAATCAGATTGTGCCCATCCCAGTTTCAAATTCTCTCTATCAAAGACCATCCGGTAACCTGTCATGAAGTTCTCTGTGCATCCAGAGGTTGAATTTCAAATGGAAGTTCCTAGTGAATAAAATAAATCCAAAATAAAGTATATGCATTTATGTCGTAATGCTTACGCCCTATGGTGCCATAATTTTCTTCTGCCGATTGAACAGCTAGGCAAAAACCAGAAAGCACTCCCTGCAATGTTATTGTCATTCCAATCATATATATATATATGCATAACCAATTTAACCAGCATTAGTCATACAAGCAATCATCATTGAATTTTGAACTGAACAAAACTCAAACTAGAGCTGATCAATATTTTCGCAAATTTATGCATCCTACTCCCTTTGGTTGTTGCCAATTAAATTATTAGCAGTAATACTCAATAAAGTCCTTTAGGTATATTAATGACATAGATTGTTCCATAAAAACTCCTTCGTTTTATCTTAGCCATTATATAGCAAAATATAACAATTTCTCAGAGAAGTGCACACACAGCATGCATGTTTCTAATCTGTGGATTGACCGAGAAAAAAAAATTAGAGGGGGACAACATTATATCATAAAAATATCTTTAAAAATAAATGAAATAATAAAACATAAATATTCATTTTAAATATATATTGGTCAAATTAGGAAGGGCAAACTCCATATATAACCTTAAACTACAAATATAAAAAGATTATTTTTCGTGCCTACAAGTTATCAATAATCTCAAGTAGCTACACATGTATCTCCTAAGTAAGCAAATTGATTGCAAATTAGACTGTTTTACCAGCTCATGTAGAAACCCTTAAAACAAGGCCCATTAAGAATACCCCAAATTCCAAATAGATAACTTAGACCAGAACTTGATTTAGCGGCTCTTTCCAAGATCACTTTCAAGCTAAAAGTTAGAAGAAGAAAATGACAGGTGACCACCTTATCATAAAGGAGAAATATAGGATTTAGGGCAACGAAGCTTGAATTTCCAGCGAAGACCAGTGTCAATGCTGGCACCACAGGCATCTCAAGAGGACTGTTGTACAAGTAAGATGATTCAGAAGAAAGGATTAAACCAGTATAACAAATATTAATTTCTATCAGTATCCCATTTTCAAAAAACGAAAATCTATCAGTATCCAGTGATTTACCTGGCTTTATAACAGTAATCAAAAGGAGATTCATTGGTTCCAAGCCTTGAAGCATTAATTTGCCTATCAAACTAACTCATTGAAAAATAATTTAATTAGCATCTTTCTCAAAGCACTGTGTATTATTCCAAGATGAAAAAATTACCTCTGAAGTAACCCTTTTGTAGACATCATTGGGGAGGAAGGTAAATGATGACCCGCTGTCAACTAGTGTCTGAAAGCCAGTTTTTACAAGACATTGTGATCCAATACAGAAACTATCAACCCCAACAATATAGGTAATGCTGAAAGAAGCAGTAAAAACAAATTCATAAATAAAGCAATTTTTATGAAATAAATAATTAAGGTAAAGAAAATTGCAAGAAGGGAAATGGTATCAACAAAGATAAGACACTTTACTGCAGCATTCATCCACCAAAAGATTATTAGTTTGATATATTTCTACACAGTAAACAGAGTTATTCAACGATATAGTTTAAAAGGACAGAAGCGAAGCATGCATTATCTGTTACATCACATCATTTAATGCACATGGAATATGCTATGCCAGTGTCTTCAATAGATCCAATATTTCTTTACGGTAAATTATATGACTTATCTACACAACAGTATCAGAAAAATGGGAAAATGCAATATCACAATTACAAGAGTATGGATCTTAAATATTTACATGTAGTAAACCTTTAGATGATCCCACTTTTGCTTCTTCAGTATGGTATGATAGACAAAAACACAAAAAAGATGACGAAGACTATGGTTTGATGGATTATACAACACCGGAAGGTAAGATTTTCAAATTTCAGAAGCAACCTTTAATCAGATGATTCAAAAAACGGGGATTGTATTTAAAGAGGGATTAATGGCAAGCATGTACCATACTATTTCCATTCAAAGGAACAAATATTTACATGTATTACATTATTCAAAATGGAACATATTATGCAAGTGTGATAAACCTTTAGATGATCTCACTTTTGCTTCTTCAATATGCTATGACTAGAAAAAAACACAAAAAACATGATGAAGACTATGGTTTGGTGGATTATACAACCCCTGAAGGTAAGATGTTCAAATGTTAGAAGCAACCTTTAATCAGACAATTCAAAATCAAATAGAGATTAATGGAAAGCATGTAACATACTATTTTCCATTCAAAGGAACAAATGGAGTAGACTGTTCACTGGAGAAACTTTGGTCTCCAAAGAAAATTCTCCCAGAGTCATCATCTTGAAAACACATAGAGAAAGAATTTTGGACCAATCCTGCTCTTGCAAGGAAGCTTGGGATTGAAATGTCGCCAAGTCCTAAACCAAGTAAGCCATCAGGAGCAATTCCATCCAAATAACCACCACTCTGTCTCCTGCCACAGCTATTAAAATGTAGAACTTATAAGAAATCAAGTTTCTCGAGCTATTATTACATTTCTGATGAAGACAACATACCCAATGATGACTGAGGCCTGAACAGATGAATGTTCCTCAGTGGATCCCAAGTACAGTATATCCTCAACCAACGATCCTGAACTTGAAGTATTTTCCGAGTAGTAATCAATATGATAAGGACAAGGTTGCTTAGGGTTGTTGCAGCTTGAGCCCAAAGTACATAATTCATGACTGCAAAAGACATGCTTGCTGGTTGTTGATTGCATTGGACTATACATTCCAAGATCTTTATCCTGCATAATAGATGCTCCATAAACCAGGGAGCACCTGCCAATCAATCATTGGAAATAAGTGCTAAACCTGCTGACAAAGGAGAGCAGAACCCCTTTTTCTGTTTAAATTGCTACAACTCTTAAAGTAGTTGTTCAAATCGCAGGTTGCTAGATTCTACCTTGGTAATATATGGATGGATCAGCTTATGGCTCCCAGAACCAAGAAAATTTATTTGTACACTTTGTCACGATTATCATCTGGGAGTTATAAACATTTTACCCCCATAAATGAAAAAAGATAGTGTTGTGCATAAGAATAAATAGATTTGCCAGATTCACTACAAACTAATTATATTCCTCCGTCTTGCATATATCAGAATTCCTTACCACAATCATGGTAACGTGAAAGCTATAAATGCTAAAACTCTCATAACGCAGCTTATACTTAAAAGGATGTAATCATAAGATTCATGATTACTGATTCAAAAAACCACAAATCACATGTAACAACAGAAGACTGAAAAGGCTTTTTATAAATTTAACTCCCAGTATTTGGTTAGCAATAGCAATGGAGGTAATAAGTATATGTAGTTCTCTTTGAAAGACTCGGTTGGGTGCTATTAAACATCATTGCTTCTTTCATTTTAAATGATTTTCATCAAGTTGTAGTACATGCACATTTTTAACGCTCTAACACAACAAAGTTTTCTCACATTTAAGATTGAGTTGTATGGACAAAGTAAGCAGACTGGTGAGTAACTACATTGCATAAAATGTAAATAAGAGTAAAATTAAATTCAGGTTTAGGTAGGCATTAAAATATCATTGTGTATGAAGATTGTTTCTTAATTCTTACCATCTTTTTTCTTTACCAAAATTTGCTGAATTTAGCATTTCATCAAGTTGTACATCAGAAATCAGTGAGATGTACATGCACATTTTTTAATGCTCTAACGCAACAAAGTTTTCTCAAATTAAGATTGAGTTGTATTGTCAAAGTAAGCAAAACAGTGAGTAACGGCATTTCATAAAAAGTAATCTATCATGAACAACAAGGTAAGAGTAAAAGTAAGTTCATGTTTAGGTAACCAGTCGAATATCATTGTGTATGAAAATTGTTATTTAGTTCTTACCATCTTTTCAGAAAAAAAAAGGTTGTTTATTACCAAAGGGGAATGGTATTCAAGGTTTTCACTAAAAAGAGTCAATAACATACAAAAACATATTGGCTGAGCAGAGAAAAACGAAATTGTCTTTAATTGTTGCTAATAAGTATATGAATATGTATTTGTTCTGTTCATATGATTGAATGAGAAGAATTACCTTTTTACTTTTGAAGGAACTGAAAAGAATTACTGACAATGTGGACAGACAAATTAGTGGATTGAACCACTGAAGTTCCTATAGAAAGGCCTGGAGTACACTAGTAAAAAGCTTATAACATTATTTTAGTGATTCAATCTGACCTAAGGTTGCACCATAACATGTACTTTGAATGAATTATACAATTGTTTTGAAGTGTTACTTTCAATTAGCCCATGTTTACATCATTCTTTGGAGCATCACTGACATTTTAAATCATATATTTGTTTCTTTACTTCTGTAAATGCAAGTTAGTGGATGACAACTTCCATGTCCCTCAAATGTATCCTTAGTCACTTAAGCATAGCTCCTTTGTTTCTGAAAAAAAAAGAACCATTTCCTTTACCATACAACATTTACCATTCAGAATTTGTAGACATAAATAAAGAGACCTCTCAAAGGAAGAAAGCAAAGGGAAAGGCAATCCAGCAGCAGAATACAATATGCGCAGATAGAAAGTTTGAGAGCGAGAAAGAATAGAAGTTACAGGCAATAAACTGGGGATGCATAAAAGAATAACAACTGGAACTCTTGAAAGATAAGTGCTCATGGTAACAGCAAAAAATATTGCCTACCAAACTATTACGGTAGCCAGACAAAGGAGCACACTGTATGCAATCACATGGAACCCAGAGCAAGTCACTTCCAGCATCCAATGCAACCAGAAATGAAACATTGGGGGTCCCTATATCAATCCATGTGTAGTGTAACCTGTTCACCAAGACACCAACGCAAATTAAAAGGATCCTGAAAGCATTTATTACTCTAGAAAAAAAATACTAAAAGAGAACTGAATCGAAATAACAAAAGAACCAAGATAATTCAACTATCATCATTTTAGCAAATCAGCATGTGTGTGGCGATCACCAAACTGATGGTACAGATGAAAAAGCTAAGAATTTTGCTTCCTTAAAAGCGAAATTGCAGTTATACCTACCATTTTAGTTTTTTCCCATGAATCTTATGAGCGAAATACAAATAAAGTCATGAATTGCAACTTGCCATCCGAAGTCATTTCCCAGAGAGAATGTCTCGCTGCCCTCAACTGGGAACAGAGTCTGGTGCTGCGACCCGAGCCGCCGCGTTTGCCGCCTGAGATCCTGCCTTGCCAGTAACTCGTAGTACTCCGTGCTCCGACGCACGGGCCACCTCCCTCTGTCGCCGCGGGACGTCGCGATGGCCCGCGCTTCGTCGGAGAAGCGGTGGACGAGCTTCGAAGAGAGCGCCAACGCCAAGCAGCTCCAAGCGGCGCAGCTCGCGACAAGCAGCAGCGAGGCGAAGAAGAGGCAGAGGCTCGCCATCTCCTGACCACGGATCTGAGAGCGGGTGCCCAAATGGGGGAGATCTAGGGTTTGCAGAGACGGCGAAGCCGGCCAGCGGCGAGAGCTCCCATGGGGCGAGATCGGGGACCGGCGAAGGAGATATTCGAGATCTCTCCGGCGTTAACCAAAAGCAAGGTTTCCGTAGAGATCTCCGACGGTTCCGACGGAGGAGAAACCGGCGATTAGGGTTTCAAATGGCCGGGAGGAATCGTTGTTCTTTCTCGTTGTCCGCAACTAGAAAGAAGTGCGAGTGACTTCGGAAAAGGGAGGTGTTTTGGGAGCTCGAGGAGAGTGGACATTTTGTAGATAACCCCCTCCACGCTTCCATTATTATTCTGAACGTGCATATCGTACTGTTCCGTTGCCTACTGAGAGTTCCTTTAACCAGTTACGCCCCAGAGAACAGAGGAATTATTTATAGGTCCCCGTGGAATAAATTATTCCTCATTGGAGCCGTTGATGTTTTGAAGGACGCCCTTTTAAACCCCGCGGAGAAAGAGTGGGGGTCGAAACGATGAAGTCTCCAAAATAGAAACGGACATGGAGATTGGGTATAATTGTGGGTGCATGTTGAAGGTGTGATGTGGCAGGTAGAGGGTGCGGGTCCCACGGGTACTTTAACGTGGTCGGTGCACGATTGACGTGTCAGCGGAAGGCTTCCAGTGGTTGGATGGCCTCTTTTTGTTCCAAAGTTCACTACTTTTTTTTCTGATAAGGAGAAACGCTTCATATAATTTACTCATAAAGCTTCCTCTTTTACTTTAATTTTATCAATGAAATTTTCTTTAACGCAGCACAAAAAAAATTTACTCGTACAATATTTTCTTTAATGTTAGTTTTCCTGCCAAACTTATTTTGAATTGTTCTTAGTCAAAGTTATAGTGTGGTAAAGCATATTTTGAATTTGAGTTTTATTGTCGAACTTATGTATTCATTTACTTTTTACTTTTTCATTTACCTTTCCTTGTATCCATCATTGGTGGAGAGTAAACCTAGAATTACATATAGCAACGCGTTAAAATTAAGTGTGGCAAAATGACCCCACTAATTATCATACGGAGTACTCAAATGTAGAGTTTAGAGCATTCGAATAATTATGTGTTATCATTTCGGTTGCAAATTTAATAGTTGATTGATCCAACTCATTAGAGAATTGAACTCGAATCAAGTTTTTTTAGAAACGGTCAAGTGACTTTATGAATACACTTAAACTTAGATAATAGGAATGTGGAAGCTTGATATCAGTTTAACACAAGAAAAATTTGTGCAAGTGATGATTGGACAGAAAGTGGGTAGCAAAATCACGTACAGAAGCGGTCACATGAGAGCATGGAGAGTTGAAGTATTCCAGTTCAAAGCTCAGTTCAACTATTTTTAAGTTTTCATCCCTCCATGTCTGCAGCTGGCTTTTGTACATTGTCGTAGGAAGATAACAAAGAACGATAATCATTCCGTGTCTGGGACTTTCTCAAGTTTTGAAGAATCAGTTGTCTGATGGTATTAAAAAAACGAGTTCAAACTGTCTGACATATCTTTGATGCCCTCAAACAAGAAGACTAAGAAACAGCCAGTTAAATTCCATGACAGAAGTTAGAGACAATGAATTTCCAAGATCAAAATCGGTGTTCTAAAAATTACATGTCAGGCGATGAATATGCTTTCATTTGAGTACTCGGAAATGCCTTGAATGTATAATGTGAAATACTGGATTCACATTGGGGAAATGGCACCAGATAATTTTTTTTATTAGCTCGATGAGTAGGTAAATTATTTCATATGCTTTCATTAAAACTTGGGCAAAAGGAAAGGTACCCAGGCTGCCAGGCGCAAACGGAACCTCGGTGAAACCTTATCATGGAGAACATTCTGGGCATGTCCCAAACTAGGAGAAGGAAATTGGCATGGCATATGATTGTAGAAGAGAAAGAGCCTGCTCTGCAATTGCACGGTTCCTTGCTTGCTGCACCCACTCAACAATAACTTCTTGTGCCTTAGTGCCATGAACCCCTGCTTCCAAGACTTCCGCTGCTTCTACAAAGTTTCCATCGACCAAGAAATGCTCAACTCTACTGATTAAAGACTCGATGCCGTCACCAGAATGATCTTCCTTCATCTGAGGTAAAAAACAAAGAGAACATATCAAATAGTTGTCTCAATATAATGCTTTCTAGGAGTTCTTCATGATGGAGTACATCATCAAGGGACTGATTCAAAATTATGATATTACATATATAGCATACAAACTCATCAAATATGACACCTAATGGGATAATAATCTGTAAAAGTAGTACAATATCAAAGAGGGAGGAGAATGAAAGGAGAAAAATGTAGATCCATTCTTGGGCATGAGAAGTCCAAAGATCTACCTTTATTGAAGATGCTACAGTAGCTGCCATATGAGCTAATAGTCCACCACCACCAGCTGGAATGAGGCTCAAATGCCTCAAGGGTCTCTTCAAAGACTCAAACTACAAGACAAAAATTAATAGGATGATAAAAATCTACTCGAAGATTCACAATTTTGATGTCAAAAAGGGTGACTTTTCAAACATCATTCCTTAAATCTTTTTTATCTTTTTTATGAACTTCAAAAAGTAAAAACAAAAGTAGCATGTTACAGTAAAAACTATCATTGCAGAATACCAATAGGCTCCGCAAATACTGTAGCCATGTCATCGAGAACAGAATCCAATATGAAACAACACAATTAACCAGGTGATGAAAAGGTGTATCCAACAAAAAGAAATATATCGATGACTACTCATAAAGGGCTATGTTCTAGTCGGAATGAAAATATTGACGGTCAAATGATTCAATGCCAGTGCTAGGTGATGCATGCCAATGAAAGCACGCCTGAATACTTTATGTTATAGACAGAATCCCTTCATCAGGATCAACTCTATGCCCCAAACAACGGTTAAGTTAAAGTTTTAGAAAACTGATGACAATGCCTAAGATGATACCGAGATTGATAATAGGCACTATGCGCAACCACACCGGTTTTCTCTGAACATACAACGGATGCCCAACCAACTCAATAGTTCAAAGACTTCTTTCTTTCTTTTATTGAACAGATAAGGATGACAATTCGAATAAATAGCCATCTGGTTTATCAGTTGTATTTATTTAATTGTTAACATGGTAATTGGCAGTTCTTGCAATGAACTTTTTTTGCTGATGTGACATAACTTGGTAATTAACAGGCCAGAAATGGTCAAATCAGGCTACTATGGTTTCTAAGAGTGTAAAGAACTTAAGAAAGAAGTGTAAAAAATGATTTGGTGATCAATGGCAAGAAGGACAAGGAGGGAAGAACGAGCAGGAGAAGGGTGTGACTGATGAGCCTTTAGTTTGCTTTTATATTAAGATTTTTGAAGAGATGTTTTCGCCAGAAACATATCACAGATGCACATAAGAAAACTGTATAAGAGTTAACTGGCTCCATATACACAGATTCATGGAACTGCCATAATAGAGTAGAGAGCTCCACGCACAGATTTCAGTAACCCATAGCAGAGATCAGAGAAGCTAAATGGAATTCTCATCATAAGAACTTATCTACAACCAAAATTCATATCGATTAAGTGATAGAATCTTCAACCACATTATAAAGCTAAGACAACACATGTAAGGACCATCTAAAAACATCAATTTAGGATATCAAAGTATATAATTGCACAAATTCTCATTGAGACAATTAAACACATAGGAGTTTGATGCATCAAGCTAAAATATCATCTGTCCTATGAACTGACAAGAATAGAACATGTCACCAGTTTGTTTTTTTTTTTTTTTTTTTTTT